>BQNB010022002.1:0-10335 GCA_026074375.1 Tanacetum coccineum | reverse complement strand
AACGTGGAATATCCGCAATCTTAAGAAATGTTACGTTCATGTAATGTAAGCACCTCACCCATGCGGATTCCGCAGTGAGGAAAATTGCACTTTAGATTATCTTATCTTTTATAATGTCATTTAAACTTTTAATGAAAAAGTGAAGACTAGCTACCTTCACAAGTTTGTCTTAAAAAAATTTCTTTTTTACTTTTCAAAGTTATTTATATATGTGAGTAAGCCGCGTATGCAGCAGGGCATCACCCAATGAATGTTATTCCATATAACAAAAGGATGGGTAACCTAATAATTCACTCAATGTACATAAGAGGTATTGCAAGCCCAGTACTGGGAGGATAACCCAAAAGTATTCAACCAAGACTATCACTGCAAACGTATAATAGCGGTACTAAAAGATAGCAACAAACATGCATTAAAAAAACTTTTAAGTGTTATACAACGGCCAAACAAGGACATAATACAAATTGTTTACAAACAAACCGCTACAAAAAAGCCACACACGGCTGCGGTAATAATTCCAAGAGTTGACAAAAAAGAACACTTTTACAAATAGGAAGCACCGCAAGAAAGGCAGGCTCAACTAGTCGTAGCATGCTCTGGTGTAGTCTCCAGCTCTTCTTCTTTAAAAATAATCTTCGAAGAACGATCCTCAGTAGGCCGCTCTGAGGCCTCAGCATCCACCGCAGGTATTGGAGGGACGGAGCTGACCTGGGCAAAAGTAGTAGACAAGCTAGTAGTCGTAACTGCTGCCGGAACCCCAGAGGTACTTACTTCACCAACAAGGTTCTGAATAGACAATGATTCAATTAAAGGAACTATGGCATCAGAAATAGATAAATGCTTAGTCGCGGCTTCACCCTTAAGCCTCTGAACGCGGGAATGGGGTACATCCAAGGTGAGAGATAAGGAAGTCTCGCCATGCACGACCCCGGCCGCCAACCTATCTTGCATCCCTTTGTCAATGGCACGCCCTATAGTGTTTCCAAGGGTGTCAAGGTAATCTGATGAATGCATGCACTTCATAACAACATGTTTTAGACCATGGCTGAGAATCCACCTCCGCCCGAAAAAGAGTTGTCAGAAAACACGGATAAAATTCCTCATCCATATGCAAGGCCATCTCCATGAGGTCGGCATCTAAACTTGCAACACGATCACTAAGAGCCTTGACTTGCGCATCCTAAACCTTCTCAATCTGTTCTTTAAACATTTTGTAACTCGTCACTTCGTTGCGGAGCTCAGCACAAGTGTCATTCAGCACGGAAACCTACAAGTGTTAAGATAATTGTTTCAAAAATAACTTGAAGAAATGATAAAGAATAAAGATATAAAGAACCGGTATAAATACCTGTCTAGCAAGACCATCTCTTTCAACCTCAAGAGAAGCAGCCATGGTGTGTAGCTCATCACGAGACAACTACAAACTTGACAGCTCCTGACTCATCTTGGTAACTTGGGAACTAGAGGACACAAGCTCAGCATCTTTGCTGGCAGTCGCGGACTCTAAAGTCGTGACTTGTGCCTCAAGAGCTACATTCTTCTCCTTCAAACTATTTAGCTCACTAACCCTAGCGGCTTCCGCAGCCTCATCATTAGCAATTTGACATTGAAGGCGAATGGCCTCCGCGGCCTCAACTTCTTTCAAAGATGATCAAGCCCTCAGATTGGCTATCTCTGTATCTCTCTTTCAACCAATCAGCCTGAGCTGTACACTTTCCTTTAAATATTTTCCTACCCGCCAACTCACGCTCCAACCGCAGTCTAACCTCAAAACTAAGACAAGTTTGGTGGGCTGTCCCAACGTTAAACTCAGCAAGTAGTTGATCGTAGTCCATACTACAAAGCTGAGAAAAAAGCAACGGAGGGGCCAAGTGATCAACAAAGCTTCGACAGACATTCAGGTCATCCAGTGCAGAATCATTGATAGCAGTCCATTTAGGAACATATGCTTGCTGGAGAGTCTCTGCATCCATATCCCGAGCAATAAAAAAGGAGTCTGATGAAATCTCCGCACCAGCAGGATGGGAAAGACCTGCAGTATCTGGGTTAGCCTTACCTGTGGAAGCGGAATCCTTAAATATACTAGGTCGAATTGGCTCGGGACCTGTCCTAGGAACCAGAGCAGAAACACTGGCTACAATCGTAGTTGCAATAGCATAAGTCATAATTGGAGGATCTGGAATGAGTTACCTGATAACGGAAGAAATCACAAACCTCTCTACTGGGTGTTTTGTCCGTAGACCAGTTCCAGAAATGGAGTCAGGTGTCACAGAGGAAGTAATCAATGGTATAATAATCGGTGCCATGACTCCAAATTCCACAGCAAGGGTACTTTCCTCAAATAATCTTTGGATCGCAGCAACAAACTTTCCACCTATACTGGCGCTGGCATTACCAGAGAGACCGTGATCATCCCTATGTCTCTTGGGGGGAAGGGCATAACCGCTAGCATCATCAGCAGCCTGCCTCTTCCTCCTAACCTTCTTAGGCAGCTCCGTAATGGTAGCTGGAACTTCGGCTTCTATATGAACAATGTTTACCCCCCCCACACCTTGAACATCAGGGGGATTCTCCTCAGCCTGTCCCCAGCACCAACATCTGCATTGACAAACTCCTCGTTCATAACACCATGATCAGCAACCTGAATGTTCTAATTGTTCGCACCACCAAGCTCAACAACAACAAAACTTCTCCTTCTCTAAGCTCCCTTTCACCTACACGTACCTTGGTAGGGTCCTGATGGCGAATGAAAGTAAACAAATCCATCTCTGCGCAAAATAAAAAGCAATTAAAAATAGCAACAATAACAATAAATCACAGGACCATAATAAAAGAACACCCACCCTCATCAATATCATCTAAAAAGGTCGGATACACATTCCCGTCTAAGTTATAGTAACGACTTATGCCAATAAGGCATAAGAAGACTTTTGGGAACTTCTAGAACAGAGCAGGATGAGTGGCAAGATACTCAGACACTCCTGCATCAAATTCATCTGGTGTAGGGTGGGGATCTTTTTTCAAAGATTTACTTCTATGCCATGGAATGGAAAGAGGAAAAGCAGAAGAATCAACCCAAAAGAAACTATCATTCCAGTGTTTTAATGAATCTAAAGGTTTAGTATGACAAATAGGCCCAGTATCAGAGCGTTTGCTAAAAGATATCCAACCCTTATTTTTGGAATTGATATAAAACCTACGAAAATTCCCTATAGTTGGAACAAAGCCATGAATACGGCACAAGATCTCAAAATGAGAAACCTTAGCAGCCGCGATAACGGACAACTGTGACAAATTGATTTGAAAATGGCGGAGTATATCTACAAGAAATTGTGACAGTGGAATACGATAGTTGGCAAAATTAAAAAATCGAGTGTAAACACGGACTTTGCCAGGAGGACTATTATGAATCCTAGCATTTGGACCAGGTAACTCAGGATGAACGGTGGAAGGAATATGATACTTCTCACACAGGGCATCCAAACTAGGTTGGGTCAACACGGATTTAATATCATCAATGGTACCCATGGTAGAAAATAAGAAGTTAAAACCTAACCTGATGATCTAGCAAATTTTCAAACAATTACTAGTGAGGAATAGTAAGTAAAAAGCTTGAAGATTTTTTAACAATGGCGATTATAAGTGAAGAAGAAGAAAAAAGAAACAGTGAAAACAAAAGGCCTATTTATACCCTTGGTATATTAAATAGGGTTTAAGCGAGATCTGTACATGTGTGCCTTGTTAGTCGAACCAACGGACGCGATTAACAGTAAAAAGATAATGATGACAGAAGGGCGACTGACAACGAGTCATGTCATGCAGAAAACGAAAGGTCAGGGAGAGTACACGTCAGTTACTCCCTACCTAACAAGTTAAGGAAAAGTCACGAAAGAATGAAGGATGAGCTGAGCATTAACCGCACGCTGCATCAAGCCGCACGCAGTAAACATACTAGACTGGGGGGACTTGATGACGTATAGGAGGTCTAGCATGACTTTGTGCCAGACCCACACTATCAAGGTAGGGCCTCGACCCAATTAAATAAGTAACAAGTGTAACGGGCCGGAATTAAGCCCAATACTTCATTGGCCACGGTTTGGACGTATTAAGACGGACGCAGGCTATTCTTAGGCCGCTTCCGCAAAGCAATTCAGCGGATTAACTAACTTCCGTGGAAGTTAGTTCGCCATAGTAATCACGATTATTACGGATCCTTGCCCGACAAGGGTCCTACTCTGGCCACTACGAAAATAGGCGAAATACTAGTAAACCCTAGTACTAACTCGCCTATAAATAGGGATCCTCTGACACTTCAAAATGACATTTTCTCTCACTCACTCTGACACACATATCTCTGACAACATGATCTCTTATTCTCACGCCGGAGTCTAATCGCGGGGTCCGTCCTCACGGTAAGGCTAACGATTTACTTTCATTGTGCAGGAAATCATCTCATTACTTGGTTTAGTACAAGATCCAATCTACCAACAACTTATTGGCCCGGCCCAATAAGCGTCCTAGATCCATCTCATACCCCATCACATTTTTTGTAATAACAAACTATATTATGGTTTTACTGTAATCTTACAAGTGATATGAAAATAGTTAGAGCATATAGTAAATTTAAACATACTAACAATTACAAGTAGCCAAAACATATTTGCATCATGGTTTGTGACCTACACCAACTTGAGAGGAGCCTTAATCAAGCAGACATTATATGTTTCTCAATTCATATCTATAGAAAACCAGTAATAATGTATGATAAGAAAGTGGCCAAATGTCAAAAAATGCGAGAAACCAAAAGAAAAAACATATAAAATCCCAACTAAAATGCTAATGACATATATAATATGCTAGTATTGCTTCTTGGCCTTGAAAATAAAGCCGGAAAGGTTGATATAAAGATTGATAGTTTATTTCTGATATATTTATATAAATTCGGATCTGCAAAAGGGGTAGAGGGAAAACGAGCAACAAACTATGCCGCTAGCCTTTTTTGTCTATTTGTTCAATAATGCCACGATATTTTCAACCATTTGCCCTGTAAAAGTAATTTTTGTGAACCTGCATTTGGCATGGGCTTCTTTATTCTCCTACTAAGCTCTATATATCTTAGATTTTTGCAAGTCAAAGCAACTGACTCAACATCTTCCCAAAAAATATGGTAACACGAGGACATAAGAAGGGATGTCAGTGTTTGGTGATGAGAAAAACAGCCTACACCTTTACTAGTAATATCCTCGCAACCCGTCAAATTAATATACACCGGTATCTTACAATTGATAGCAATTTGAGATAATGAAATATCCGTTACGTTGATCAACCAAGACAAATCCAATACCTCAATATTTGGGATTATTTGTGACAGAGTCAAAATCCCAGAATCAGTGATGTTAACCCCACACTTTGACAAACTCAAATGAGTTAGATTTACCATTTGTTTCAAGTGACAAATACCAATATCACTTATCTTATCACATTCATCCAAAGAGAGTGACATCAAATTATTCTTCAAACCCCCTTTTGCCATATACTCCAAACCCATATCGCTAATTAAACAACCTTCCAAGTACAACTTTTGTAAGCTATTTGATTCTCTAATAGATTTTAGCGACTCGTCGGTGACTCTTTCACATCTACTCAAATTCAAAGCTCTCAAGTCTTTACATGATCTTACAAGGCAGTCAACTCCAACGTCACCAACATGTAACCTACCATCTAATTGAACTTCATTGAAACGGCTACAAGCTTTCGCCACAGCACATAAGCCATCATCATCAAAATCAAAGTCAGATTTTTCACAATGATTAAGCTTCAAGTGCTGGAGATTGGGGCATGATTTAGCTACGAGTTCCATGTAGGTGTTTTGTAGTGATTTTTTACATTCAAATCTTACCATATTTGGAGATGCATGTAGAATATCCTTGAGCAAATGAGGAGACAAAATGTGTAACCATCGTAGGCGAATGCATGCAACTTTCAAGAATAGCTTGGAAACTTGATAGAATGACTTTCGGTCACGAACATTGTGAGGTATGAGGTATCTGATATTAATTCAACAAACAAGGTTGATCAATGATCAAACTTGGACTAATTCCGAATAACATTAAAGAACGAATTGCATCTAAAATTAAATCGTTAAATCTATTAAATAATTATCTTATTATTTTGTTTAATGACTAATTAAAAGCTTAAACTTTTGATCAGCTACTTGAATAACACTATACACTGAGATTTGATAGAATATGATTAACGCAAAGAGCATTTAGCTGTTCGGTATAGTATAAGTTTATCAAGGAACTTCAATAATCACAAGTTTAAACGCAAAGCCTTACAAGTAAATTAGACATTGTTAAAATATGTGCAATACTAACACAACATGCAGAATATACTTATACCATCACTTACTGATGATCAGCTTCTTGCAAGAATAACTTCTAGGGTTTCTTGCTATGTTTTCATGATCGGATATAGTGGGTCACGTATGTTGTATTTATATCAGAATTACAACACACGATAACTTTAGATTCCCAAGTTTAGTCAAACAACTTTACAATATTACCTTTTTCTATTCATATTTTCCATATATAGTAAATTAACTTTCCAAAAATAAATTTGTATTGATCGCCCATCTAGTTTTCTTCATATCCGTTTCACCTCATGAATTATTTTATCTAAATTGAAACTTATCTATATCTATCTATATGAAAACCATAATTGTTGGGTAATTTGATCAATTTGGGTTTGAATGACAATTGATGGTCATAAAAGATACTAATGATAATTAAGGAATGGTTAATGGTTGGTCAAATAAAAACGGCCGTATTAACTTTGTATTCATGAGCCATTAGCAAAAATTAATAGTGTTAATTACACCGACCGTTATCCTTCATTTTCCTTTGGTCTCCTCTCATATTTGACACACCAAGTGTAACATCCCAAAACCGGTTATTAAGTATTTAATTACGAGGATGTTTGACTATAACTTTATAAGTTGAATGTGTTATGTGATTGGTTAGCCAACCTGATAGTCAAACCTAAAGTCAAACAAATAAGTTATAAGTTATAAATATATGAAAAAGTGTTATAGAAAGTTATGTGGCCAAATAAGAGAGAATGGGACTTAAGGGACCATTCTTGCCAAATGGTCAAACTTGACACCAACAAAAATATCTAGACATTTTCCTAGCACATTATAAACACATCTATAGTTCTCTTGTGTGTGTTGTGTGTGTCAACATAAGCAAGAAAGAGAAAAGCTATTGTGACCTTGATGATTAATGTTATAGTGTTTGGTGTCTCAAATCAAGAGTTTAACCTTATCTATGATCCTTGCAAGTAAGTAATCTTTAGTTAGTGGTTTAATTGGTAATTTATGAATTAGGGTTCATATACATAATCTGGGGATTTTGGGTAACTGATAGTCCAAAACATGTATTGAGGTATTTATGATAATCGGCTGAGTCATAGAAAGTATAGTTGGTAAAATTGGGGGTTTTCGTCATATGATCAAAATATGACCATATGATATTAAGAAATGATAAAAGGATGTGTAAATAAGTTATATAAACCCTTGTTATAGCATATCATTCATGTGATTTTGGTTAGGATGATTATGGCTTAGGAAAGCATTGGATGAATGATGAAGATTATTGATAAGCTTAGCTTTTGAGCTAAGGCAAGTAAATTGGTTACTATATGCTTAACATGAAAGTTATTATGTTATGTGATCATGAATGAAAGTGTTAAGATAGGTTATAGTTGCTTAGAAAGTGTGGCGAATTAAGAGACGATAGTGAGGTGTATTACGAACTATTTATGTGATTAATGAAGGTATGAAAAATTTAAGGTATGTGCTAAAGCTTCTATTGGTTATAAGTGTGTTATAGATATGTGGTTATAGTATATGTGATTGTTATAGCGTTGGTATGCGAGAATGAATGGTTTAATGTTGGACTTTTTTTTAAGTGTTCATATTGCTAATATGATGATTGACGTGTTAATCATGTATTAGCCGTTTACTTACTAAGCAAAAGCTTACCGTTATAGTTGTTCATGTTTTTTTGTAGATAACGCGGAGCATATAAGTCTTGGATAAAGACTTTTGGATGTGAACTAGAATAGATGAAGTGCTTGGCTTATGAGTAGTAAGGTAGTCATAGAATACCGAGCTCAAAGCAAAGTTAAATCCCCCTAAGTGGCGTAATGTTATAGTCATTTGAAAAGTGAAGTTGTATGTACATAAATGAATGTGTGTTAAAGAGTCATGTGCTCATTGGTGTTGAAAATGGGTCAAAACGAGTGTTTGACAAACCCCGTGAAGTACATATTTATGAGACGTTTAGTCCACAAATGTTTATGAAAATAATGTATTATGTTATATTAACGTATTCTGGAAGGTTTGGTGTAATATCGAGTGCGAGATGTTTGTTTTTCGAAAAAGGTGTAAAAAGATGATTTTTGGGTGATCAGAATATTCTAGCCGCCCGACTTGGCATCCCGCCGGCGAGCATTGATTTTGTCATATTTTGTCGGTCTTTAGGGTTTTGTATAAAATAAACCATAAAGAGTTAGAAGTCGTGCCTTATATCGTTCGAAAGGTATTCGAGTATACTTTCATCTAAAAATATTTTCAAGGCTGAATTGTAATTGATGTTGGTCAGTTTATAAAAGAATGACAGAAGGTCATTCCCGGTCATGCGTTTATGCAAAAAAAAATTATTTTTAGTCAAATTTAGAGTCGGGAAATGGGCGTTTCACCAAGAAACATAACACTCCTTTCCGTTGTTTAACATTCATTTCGATTCTTTATGTGTATCCGTTTATAATAGAGGGAAGACACGTATTGGTTCGCCTTGATAACCCGTTTGTGCTAGCAGAGTTATCCGTTGTTGTTATATCTTGGGAGATAGACGTTCACGATTCTCAAGCACCATGGAGATGACGAATCTGTCTTAAGGAAACTGTGAGCATCACAGGCCTCAACATTTTCCTTACATGTATTTTTTTTTGTCTCAACAATCAAATCAATTACTATATGTAATTCCAAACACAGAAACACGTGCCTCGGCTCTTTACTGCGAAGCGTGTCAAACATGTGCCTCGACTCTTGAGTGTTTCCTTGCTGGTGATCTGGTAAGTCTTTTTGTTATTTTACTGTTTTATTTAATTATCGTTTATAAGAGTATGTCTGTATTTATTTACTATTAATTATAATTATTGTAATCTGGATTTTTAATAAAAATGTAACTGTTTCCTTACAATTTCATTTAGTTTAAATATCAATTCAACCTATGATTTACGATTCTATTGACGAAAGTTTGACAACCATAATATACTATTTGCCGCTATAAAATATCACTATAACTATTTGCCGCTATAAAATCCCGTTGCTATGCACATGTACTCGTCTAGTTACAATATATATGTAATTGTATTTACGGTTCAAGAGAACTGAACTAGGACATTCATAACCATAAAATCATGAAAACGATGGCTTTAACCCTTATTAGTTATAAGCCTCAAAATTTTACATTAGGTCAGACACAAAATCTTATTATAAAGCGATATTGATTTAGGACCGTCTCAACCATAAAATCAGTAAAGCAATGGCTCTAGGTCCTAATAAATATAAGGCCTCAAAGTTTAATAAAGTGTTAGACACAAAACCGACTATAAAAGCCTAATCGGCTAAAGAGTTGCTTGATGCAATCATTGAACCTACGACTTGGATTATTTGGCGATACAATAATATTTGACAGAGCTAAGAGTTCCGTGTAGGTGTTCGGTAGTTGTTTATTACATTCAAATTCAGTAGGAAAGATCAGCATACCTGATGCCGGTTCTTCAATCATTGCTGCCGTCTCCTCGTCCTGGTTTTCAGTATCCACGTCATCAGGAATGTTATCAGGCTGGTTCAGAATCTGTTCCTCTGGACCCACAGCAGACATGTCTACAGCTGTGAACGCTAGAAAGTCGTTAAAGTCAGTGGGTGCACTTTTGCTTGAGATAACTAGATTATGCATACTTTTTAATCCTATTTAAGCATGTAGAGCAGTCATGTTTGTTAGCACATTCCAACGAAGGAACAACAACATAAGGGAGAATTATAAACAAGGAAATTACAGCCAGTCCCTACTACAGTCAAACAAGTCAGCCAAAACTTGCAGGAATTATAATCATCCTAGCTACGGCAGTGTCTTTAATATATTGTATAACAAAGAAAGTAACAAGTAGTCTTTGTGAATGAGAAAATATTTCCAAAATCATGAGAAGGCTCGCCCAAACACATAGGCGGATGGACAAGTACGTCGTCGCTGTTAGATCATAATA
>BQNB010022001.1:0-63539 GCA_026074375.1 Tanacetum coccineum | reverse complement strand
GTATTTAAATGACAAGTAAGCTTAAATGACAATAATTAAAGAAAAACAGTAAATTTCATTAACTTAAGAAAAGGTACAGTGCAAGTATTTGACAGATAATTAAATGACAGGTAAATAAAAATGCAGTATTTAAAATGGTACAAATTGTTAATACAAATGCATGGACTTAACAAATTCAACAAAAAACTAAATGTTATTCTAGTCCTATTTTTATACTTAGAGTCCTAAGGTCTTGAGCTCCTTCTTGTGTTTCTTTTGAGAGTGCTTCAAGCATGTGTGTTTCTTGTGTGAGGTAAAAGCCAAGATCAATCTCAACCATCAATTTAGCTTGGAGCCCAATCCGAATGATCATAACCCTTCATTTTTTGTATTTTACCTTTGTCCAATAAGGTTGTAGAGGATTGCCAAGGTGGAATGGCAAATTGTGAGTGAGAGTGAAGTTTTTGGCTTGGTGTGAACAGTAAACGAGGTTTGAGAGTGACAGTAAATAGTGACAGGGGAATTGGGCGGGAAATTTGGTTTTGTTATAAACAGGGTAAAGGTTTTGGAGATTGACACATTTGGTCCTTCATGTTGATGTGTCATGTTGCAATGAAAGTCCTTGTGGTGATTATAATTTTGAGGGTCTGGCAGAAATGGCCCTCCATGGCATTTGTTATTATTGCAAAGTTAGTCCTTGGAGGACTAACGACAGTTAAGGGTTAAAGGATATTGGTTAATAGGCGTTAAAGTGTGAATGGGCCTATACATTTGTTTGGGCTGGTTTGTATAAAAAGAGGGTATTGGGCCTTTTGGTCTTCATGATGTTTAAATGGGTTGACCCGCCCCATTAGATGGGTACGGGTGGGCCCATTTAACATTTCTTCAGTTTTGGCTTTGACTTTGACCTTTGACTTTGTCGGGGTTGACTTTGACTTGGTTGACTTTAACTTTTTGACTTTGGATTTTCCACGCTCTTTCATTCCGTGCTCGATTTTATCTGTTTTGGCTTGATTTTTTGTCCTTTTGTCGGATATCCTTTTCCTGCACAATATGAATGAAAACATACACATACAATGTATTTTTGGTACATTTTTAGTCATTTAAGTCCGGTTTAAATGGAAAATGGTATGTGAAATTAAGCACATACCACTCAATGTGTCTAGATCAGATTTGTTTCTCATGGTTAAAGCAATATTGTTCCAAGCTGATGGTAAACTTCTCAACAACTTCAGATTTGCATCCTCCTAAGAGATAACTTCACCATGAATTTCAAGTTGACTAATGAGCTTTTGAAACCTATCATAGGTTTTATCCAGTCCTTCTTGACTTGATGCAGCAAAGTTTTCATAATTCTGCTTGAGAATGGTCTTCTGCATCTTCTTTGATTCCTTGTTGCCTCCAAACCTATTCTTGATAGCTTCCTATAAGGACTTTGCATCCTTGCAGGCATGAAACTTCAATAGGTGCTCATCAGGAATGGCTAGCATAAGAGTGCTTTTTGCTTTTAGTTCATTTTTCCTTGCTAGCTTTTGTTCAGCAGTTTTAGTAGGAATAAGACCTTCAGCACCAACACTAGCTGATGCGACTTGTGAAACTGAATCACCATTTACTATTACCTCCCAAAGGGCATGATCGGTGAAAGTAAGGTATTGTTCCATCCTCATGCTCCATAGATTATACTCCCCAGTTTTGAGTACTGTAAGTTTTTAGTTATGCAGACACTGTTGGATAGGTTTTGAATTGTGAACTTCCATTTCTTTTCTATTTTTTTGAACAACAGATCTTGAGTAGAGTTAGAGTTCTTCTTATTCAAAGTTTCTCAACAAGCTCTGATACCACTTGTTGATCCCTTCTGAACAGATCTTATTTAGTTTGTTAAAGCTTAGTTTTGTTGGATAGATCCAAAGCAACTATAGTAGAAACTAAGATTGAGAATATCACAAACTATGCGGAATCTAGTTTGTAATACTAAGAAGAACAATAAAACAGTAAACAAGATTTTACTAAACTTTCAGCTTCAATATAAAACAATCACTCTGAATAGTGATAGGGTTACAAGATAACCTTGAAGCTATAAAACAACTAACTATGAGATACTAATTCTAGTCATATCTCTAACTATGTCGTAGGGTTTCTTTTATACATAAAGAAACCCTAATGTGCTTACAAAACGCATCTACTAATCAATTCATATCTATTCCTAATATATCTCATGCATATCACATTAGCAGTACTAACTATTTATACTAACAATACTAACTACATAACTAACAGTACTAACTATTACATTAACAGTACTAATGACTTAGACTGTTTTCTCTAATCTTCAGCAGCAGCACAAACTCAATCCAGCAGCATTAAGTTGTAGAAGCCTCTAATTCCCAACAATCCTCCCCTAAACTTGATTATGATGAGGTTTTTGCTCCTGTTGCTAGGATTGAAGCAATAAGGTTATTGCATATCTATTCCTAATATATCTCATGCATATCACATTAGCAGTACTAACTATTTATACTAACAGTACTAATAAACTGACAGTACTAACACTTTGTACTGACAATACTAACTATTACATTAACAGTACTAATGACTTAGACTGTTTTCTCTAATCTTCAGCAGCAGCACAAACTTGAACCAGCAGCATTAAGTTGTAGAAGCCTCTAATTCCCAACATTATACACTTTCGACATAACACTACAACTACTATTACACACTTTGACTTTCAACCTTTTTCATACTTTACATTTATCGACCATTATTCTTTTACTTTTCCCCACATTACATTTTTACCCCTTTTAGCCTTGGATCCAGATCATTATCACATTCCCTTGAAGGGACTTTAACTGTACCCTTGCGGTACCATTAACATTCACTTTACAATTTAACAAGTTTGGCCATCCCGAAGAATACCATTGCATTCATCATTAACATTCTTAGGCTATCCCGAAGGATACCATTACGTTCATCGTTAACATTCTTAAGCTATCCCGAAGGATACCATTACATTTCACACTTGATCCAAGCTATGTTTAAATTTATCATTCTTTACCATTTTTATCATTTTCGTACTTTTCTAATCATATACTTCTTTATTTCCACTTTTTATCGCCTTACGCAATTCTAACTCACACCATATCATCTTTCATTATATTTTACAAGATCCAAATGATACTTGTCAATATTACATATTACATATTCATATGCATTTCCACATTGCATTAATTTTTTTTCCTGTCAGCCCACGTTGACCTCATGATCAATTCGATACCAATACATCCTTTAATCCATTAGACTTTTTCACGAATATAAACCTCACATTTGGTTTACTTTAAAACACACTCATTAATCCATTTTACTCATCACACATCCCCTTCATATATCTACATGATTCTATTCATTCTTTATCATTCATTTAGCGCATTTAGCATCATTTAAGATTTCTAGCTCAACTCTTCTTAAACATCATCCATTCACCACATTTATCCGTATTTCACTATTGTGATTAAGTTATTGTGTTTTCTATGTAGCATGCTTCATCACGTCTAAATGATACATTTACGTATTATGCTTACAAGCATATATTCTCGATTCACTTGCCGCTATTTACATATTTTCATCACATCTTATCTAAAATGAAATTCCATGCATTTTACTTAACATCAAACACTTCACAAGCTCATACAATCATACACATCATGTACTACTTAGACATATAAATAACTACCACAGACTTTACATCGTATAAACATATACTTCCACATTTAACACTTCTTCAATAAGTGTTTTACATTCTTAGTCGCAATCATAATCCTTTAGTCTATTGCAAAAATAACATATAACACATTGCATAATCATTCTATGTCTAAGCATCATCAATCTAATTACCGCAAGGACTTAATCTACCTTATAACTAAGGCATTTCCTTTTCGCACTACTTTACACTTACGGCAAACGCATCTACGAGTGGTCTAAGTTTAGGCAACCTATTATAGAAACCTACTTCACTTAGACCGAATCTCTAATACCAAGTTGAAATGCCTATTTCCCGACTCTAAATTGACCAAAAATTAAAACTTTTTGCTCAAACGCATGACCAGGAATGACCTCGTGTCACTCCTTGATAAACTGATATAAATATATTACCATTCATTCCTTTAAAGTATCTTTATCATAATATTGAATCAAATACCTTTCCAACGGTATAAGGCACGACTTCTAACTCTTTATGGTTGAGTTTTTACGACATGAACAAGAATAACCAAAAATTAGGATCATCAGACCCCAATACGTTGTATCCATGAGACGGATACGCCGTATTACTCTTAAACCTCAATACACCATATCCATAACTTGGATACGCCGCATTGGACCATCAGACCCAGAACTTGCAGTAACATTATGCATAAAAAACCTTTTGACCCAAAAATCGACTTCCTTAACCTGAAACTTTACAAGAACTTTCAGAACTCAATTATACTTCATATTAAACCATTACATAACATTTATGGTCTCAACAACTCACTAAAACTTACTTTAGAATGTGATGGGTGTTTTTTCAAACACCCATTTTTACCCATTTTACATTCTTCTTTTGACCCATTTGCATACATTTTTATACAAGACTATAACAAAAGACTCTGACACTTGAGAATAACATTTACAATCCATTTTACGTCACTTTGGGGTTCAACATAGATTTGTGCTCGGTATCTAGTACTAAGCTCTATGCATATACCAAACACTTCTAATCCTTTCTTCCAAAATTTAGGCCTTTATTCAAGTTCTTACTTTCTTTACAGTGAACCTACAAAACGTTAAACAACTAAACCGTAAGCATGAGGCTTAGTAAGTAAACGGAAATAACATGATATTATACACCATTCATCACATAAGCATCATTCTCATCCATCATTAGTCCAAAAGACTACTTTTCATAAACACTAGCACATTACACTTAAAAGACATTGCATCAAATCATACAAAATTATTACATACCTTAAATGGGTCAGATTGGACTTAACCACAACCTTGGCTAGTTTTGTCAAACTAGCCTCTAATCTACTCTTAGTCTAAGCTTTCTAACCAAGGCTTCCTAAACTTTTATTACATTATCCACATAATACATATATGGTAAAATCAATATTATTTCACATTATAACCAGTTTACTTACCTTGAATCCAAGTTAATTTTAGCAACAATCATTATCATCTTCTTTGCTTGCATCCTGACCAAGAATCATGAATACATATATAAACAATCATAATTTACATAATAATCAAAGGTGTCTAAACACACCCATAATCATAACCAAACCCAATTCTATCTTTAATATGATCATATCATGATTATATCCCAAAATCACTACTTTACTCAAACATCATTAATTTACCTTAACCCATTATTATAAACACCTCAATACATATTTTAGAACATCAATTTCTCAAAAACCCCAATTTGGGCACATAAATCCTAACTCATAATTCTTCAATTCAACTTAATATAAATGATTACTTACTAGTAAGATCATTGCTAAGGATTAACCCTTAAATAAAACCTTGATTTCTTTATCAATTCACTATTAATCTTTTATGGTTTTCCCTCTCTTTTTCCATCCAAGCCGACATACACAAACACACTATAAGACTGTGGAATTGTGTAGACAAATCCAGGGATTTGTCACTAGTTAGTTAGTTGTGAGTTTGGTCAAATGACACCTTAGGTACCTTAAGTCACATTCTTTTATAAATGTGACACATCAAACTTTTTAAAACCATTTACATAGAGGTTAACTTAACCGATACGCCGTATCCATACCCATGGATACATCGTATCCATGCTAGACTACCAATACTCCGTATTCATTAACCCAGATATGTCACGTCCACTCTTATATCAATACGCCGTATTCATCCTTATCCAATCGCCGTATTGATTTTGACAGACAAATGCTTAAGTCCCTTGGCATACTCAAACTACCAAAGTCATAGTCAAACTTACCCAATGGGCTTTTCGCAATTAAATACTTAAAAACCAGTTTTGGGGTGTCACAATTAGAAACACAAACCATCTTGAATAGCAATTGAGATCGAATCAACAAGAAAAGCAAGGAACCTTAAAAGAAAAAATTTGAAGCCATAATAAAAGATAATCGCAACCAGGGAGGGACCTAGGATTTTCAAATGGGTGTTGCATAAAAAAATGTTGGGCCAATTAAAGTTACACCGTAAGAAACTAAGGTGGTGTTTGTTTTTTCAGAAATATCTCTTAACAACATCTTAATCTGACTTATTCAGACGTGGTCAGACATTTAGGTCATTAAGACTGTTTTTTTCATGTCATTCAAAGGCAGTAAGAAGCAAACACTGTTAAGAGCATTTGTTTTTTTTCTAGCCATTAAGAGGCAAAAAGAGGCATAAACCTCTTACTGAACTAGATGTAAAAATTATAAATTAAAAATAAAAAAAAAAAAAAACAACCCCCCCCAAGGGGGTGAATCTTAACACCTCTTAATGTTTTTTTTTCTTTTATTTATTTATTTATTTTCTACTTTGCACTTGCTTTTTTATTTTTTTTATTTTCACTTTTATCTTTTGTATTAAAAATATTAAATAGAATGATTGCATATGTTTTGTTATATAAAGAATGTATAAGATGATATGTGCCAATTTATATTTTGTTCAAATTGAACGTTTACGGTTTCAGAGTCATTTAATATTTTGTTTAATGCATGTTTTTTTAAATACTTTAGATTTAAATTGAGTATATTATAAATTTTTCTTTTTTTTATTTAATAAAAAAATATTTTTCAATTAAATACTTAAAAACTAGTTTTGGGGTGTCACAATTGGAAACACAAACCATCTTGAATAGCAATAGAGATCGAATCAACAAGAAAAGCAAGGAACCTTAAAAGAAAAAATTCGAAGCCATAAAAAAAGATAATCGCAACTAGGGAGGGACCTAGGATTTTCAAATGGGTGTTGCATAAAAAAATATTGGGCCAATTAAAGTTACACCGTAAGAAACAAGGTAGCACATAAACTTTGGGAGGTTGCACATACCAAAAAAAGTCAATTTTGAATTATTTTTTTTGCACTTCGTGACCTAAAATCGAGTGTAGCCCATGTTACTCATGGCACCTAAGTAGGTCCGTCCCTAATCGCAACACACCTTAATTCACAGCCCGTAATGATAAAAATCATGTTTAGATCAATGAAACAAACACATAATCAAATCACAACGATAATTGGGGAATAAAGGGGACGAACGATTTGTTTTAGTGAATTAGGGTTTTTTCGCCACTTTTCTCCGGAGCTCTCTAGGGTTTTTTCGCAAGTAGGTTTCTCTGTTCTATATTAACTTGTCTCATTAAGATTTACTATATATCAAAACAAGATAGATTATATCCAGTTGAGTCGAAATAAAAACCACTGAACTTTGAAGAACCGTTGTATCACTCTATTATCCACCTTTGAGCTGAGTTCATTGTATTTTTATTTGTTTTTTTCTTATTTGAGGAGTTTACCTGTTGAATCGGTTGTACAACGGGAAAATAGGCTCCTAAATAAGTTTATTAGTTTACTTATAGACATATTATCAAAAGTAACATTTATGGTAGTTTCTTTTCTCACAAAACTACAATAACTCTTTTATAATTATTTTAAGTTCATAATGAACAATAACTATAATATTAAACTAATATCATCTAACTTCTTAATCACACATAATTTATCCACAAACCAATTTTTTAATCCTGTAAACAGTAACTTAATAATATTTTAGGAAGCGTTTAGTGTATGGGTATATCAATCAAGTAATACAATCATTCTCATATGTAACTGTTTGGTACGTTCTTTCTGAATCAAAATTTTGAAATGATGGCTAAAACAGTAGTAAAACCCAAACAAGGCTGTGATGGGTGATTTGATACTCATTTATGGTATGGCCCACTACTAGTAGAACTCAAAATAATTATTTATGCAAAGATACATACAGTGATGAAGAAAAACACATATAACTTGGACCCACAAACCTCTTATACAAATATATTAGACTTCAAACCAAACAATTTTTTTGGCAATGACTCTTTTGATTAATCTGATACCCATTCAACCCTATAATCAAACCGATATTCATAGTGAATCCTACTGACACACCAAACGGACCCTTAATGTTTATGAACAGTAATTTAGATATATACACATTTGGATTGAAATATTTGTTTAATCCAGTGAAGAGTAAATTACGTGACTGTCTTCCACCCTCTTTTATGAAAAAAAATATCACCGCCTTCTCACCAAATCCCTTCTCCACCACTTGCCACCAAATCCTTATTCCACCGGCGATTCTGCTTCTCTTTGCTCCAAAATTAACCACAAGTCATCTGTAAGTTGTTTTTATTATTTTGTTTATTAATATATATATATATATTCTCAAGATTAGCTCATAATCTCTTATTGTGTTTTGCTAGCTTGGCCATATCCGTGACTGATCTCGAACAGCGAATGGATTAAGGAGATTTGAACACCGGAATAAATTAAGGTAATTATTGTGATTTATTTTAGCAGTGAGGTATACATTTTTTATTATTCAATTTGATTTTATGTTATGCATATAAAGTGTTTGATAAAATGTCTATTAATTTTTATTATTTTGTGTAGTATTTTTGTCAAAAGAGGATAGCTTTGGGATAGGTTAGGGAAAAGGATTAAGGGGGTGTTTGGATTAGCTTATTTTACCAGCTTATGGGCTCATTTGTATTTGGAAAAGCTCATGAGCTGACCTTTTGGGTTTATAAGATTATTAGGTTAAGCTTTTGTACTTGAACAAGTTACACTCATAACCGAAAAAGGTAAGCTTATAACCTTAAACAAACACCCACTAAGAGTTATGCGTTGTTTGTGATTACATATAAAAGCTGTTTATTTGCTTATTCGTTTGACACAATAGATTAACGCTTTTTAGGATGCTTTTGATTGCTTATCTAAACTGCTATATGTTTATACTTGAGTGGAAAAAGTATTTTGGAAACAATGTGTATTAGGTAGATTGTTAAGGGTATACACATGCTGTAGTACTATTTTTTTATGTGTCAACAGATCACGGGATGCCCTGCTTAATTTCTAGCCTATGATACTAGGACCATCAATTTGAAGGTTGAGGTTGAGAAAATTATTGGAAGGGGTATTGGATTTGTTGATGTTGAGATTACATTTACTCCTCAAGCTAAACGTGTTTTGGAACTCTAATTGGAGGAAGCCCGCCAACTTGGTATCGTATTTTCCTTTTAAATTATTGTAGTTTCATTATATGTTGTTTATGCTAATTGCAAATTATGTGTAGGTCACAACAATATTGGATCGGAGCACTTGATGCTTGGTTCCCTTTGAGAGTATGAAGGTGTAGCAGCCCGTGTTCTCGAGAATATAGGAGCTGACCAAGCAACATTCGCACGCAGGTAAGCCTTTTCTATTTCTTTCGAATCTTATTTATGAAAATTAACTTGGTATGTCACCACTAAAAAGAAAAACTTCTAGCATTAGGAATTTTGCAATTCTTCATGATGAAAAATTAAAATGGTAAAAGACGCCGCTGAAAATAAGATTGTACCTAAAGATTTATACTCGAGCATGAGAGATATTGAACAGCTCTTTGTTAAAGCTTCCGAGTGTAGAAGAGAAGTTCCAGGAATGCTTGAAGCCAACAACTTCGCTTCCGTCCCATTTTCCCGGGAGAAGTACGTGCGTTTTCTTTGCTCTTAAATAGATGAATTTAATAAATTACAAGTTCTTTTTTAAAATGGCATTATTGACTTCTCAAACCGGCATAATTATCAACATCGTATTTGATTTTAATTAGCCGGAGATCCTTTTATTATGGTAGGTGGATCATTCACTTCAAAGTTTTTGAAAGCATGTATAGCATCTGGGGAATGCCCAAGCCAAATACGGGAAGGTACACATTCTTTTTACCAGAGACATATTAGAAATTTGTGTTTTAAGTGAGTATAGTGTTGTTGTTTTAATATGCATTAATAAAATCTGCTCATGTAACTATCAATTTATGATATACTCCTATGCTTATCTTAGAAAAAGGGTGGGTATTGTTAAATTTTACTAATCTGCAGTGGAACACTCTATGTATCAACAATCACTTACGCTACTTGAGACGACATGTTATAATACTCCCCGCCATATGCTTATTCAACAGAAATTGTGTTTTGAGTCTTGACCTCGCTTGATAAAAGATGACAGAAAGCCAACACTTTCAAATCAATAGAATGTTGAAAATGACTGCTATGTATTTTCAAGTAGGATGAAGGAAAGAAAAGGCTGTGAAGTAGGCAAGAAAATAGATTTAACAACAATACCTTTTAACATTTTATAGATTGATTTATTTATTGTATATCATTTTCCCTGTTCTGTTTCTCTAAAACACCATTAGCAAGTTTAGGTTCTAATTGGATGTCACGTGTATCTTTTTTGAATGACTCATGGTACCATCTACCCAAATATAGTGGAGAACAGTTTTGATTGATGATTTATAGTACCGTAGTATGAATTACATGCTATCCTTTTTAGAGACCGAGGACTAGATTACTCTGCCTCTAATGGAAAATATTTGTAGTTTGTATGGTTATTGGGTCGTATTTTTAAGTCAAGTGTCTTTATCTTGCACTCATTTTCATGCACACGTTCAAGAATGTTAAAGCATATCACAAGAGGTGGAAATCATACACCATAAGAGATGAGATAGGTTGCTAATTTAACATTAAATATGTAAAGTATAGACAAGATATGCGTAACATATAGTTTTTGTTGGCGCTTACAGGTTACATTCGGTCAGTTTCTTTCATAGTTTCATGGACCCTTTAATAGAAGTATTCACCAAGGTTCATTCTGTTTACTAAGCCTGAAGTGGTTGTGGAAAAGCGGAAGGTAATGGGATTGTGTCAACAAGACCTTATTTCGATGAAAAATATCCCATATTCTTTTTTGCATTATAGGATAGTTTGTCTCTAATTGGTTAATGTTTGTTGTGCAGGTAGTATTAAGGGATGAACATGACATTTAACCAAATGATCAAAATGCAATTTTTGGACATCTAGATAACGTGGTAAGCTATTTTCGCTCATGAAGGTTCTGCATATCGTAAAGTGTTATGTTGTTGTCTGTAGTATCACTGTAAATGGCTTTAGGTTACCAATTCAATAGAAAAGTGTAACGGAATAATCAAAAGAAACAATTAAGTTGTTGTTAGTAATGGCGAGGCATTGTATTATGTTGCGAGTATTCCGTAGTCAGTTACGGGGTTGAGCTCATTTAACTCAGGAAAAATGGCAACTAATATGGTAGACGAGTCATAAAAATTGATTGGGATCGGTATAGAGATGTTTTCTTTTACTGTAAGAAATCCAATGCAATTTTTTTAAAGATGAACTAATAAAGTGAATAGTTTAGGCTTTGTAGTATTAACACTCCCTAGAAACTGTGTTCCATTGCCTGAGGATTGACTCCAGATTCTGGCATGAGTTTCGTCGCAGCAGCCACAAATTCTTTCTCAAGTTATATATTCTAATTTTCTATTATGCGTATTGTATTTTAGATATAGCCATCATAATTATAGAAATAAAACCTGGTAGCACAAAAGAAAAAAGTTTTCAAAATAGGTAGACCCATGATGTCATGTAACCAAACTGAAATTGTGAATCCTCCGTCTCTTCAAATTGACGGGATATGTATGGTTTCATCGAGTCTATATAAAGGTGTTGTAGACTGTTAAATTGGTAATATGATATTGGAAATTTTCGATTTCATTTTTTTTGGGGAGGGTGATATATAGGTAAAGGTGATAGGCATTAAGAACCAGACATACAAGATGAATTTTACTATGATTTGTAAACGAGTGTGTACCTAAGTTATTCATGATTAGGGAGTGTTTGGTTTAGCTTACTTAGTCGGTGCATGAGTGGTGTTTGGTTTGTTACGTGTGGTTGGCTGCGGCGCTTGCAACAACTTCCATGCTTTCATACCTCTTCATATGTTGTACGTACAGTTCTATGGTGTGAATTTATAGTTATATGTGAACGTGTCAGATATCAAGATTTTGTCATATAAAAGGGCTGATGTAGTTCTTGGTTGCAAGCAGTAGCCGAGGCACAAGAAAATGGTCGAAGGCGAGCTAAAGCTGAAGCTCAAGTGGAAGCAAAGCGAAAAAAAGACTTCGAGAGGAAACCAACGCGTCATACATTGTTGAAGGTATTGTAAACAACCCTTTGTGTTTAACTATAGTGGAACGCACTCTAACTGATGCTCAAGGTTTATGTGGTTGCTATAAAGTTGCTTTGTATAAATAGTTTGAGATTAGCCTTGCCCTTTATTGGATTAAAAGATTTTTTTGGGATTGCTTATTGTTGGAGTTCATAGGATTATTGTGTTTGCAAAAGAAATAAACACTAAATGGTGTTTGGATTGCTTATTGGCTTATTAGCTTTAGTTCAAAATGACATAGGTACTGTTGATACATATGTTTGATTACTTAAAAAAAAGGGTGTTCGGATTGGGTTGTTTCGACAATCAGTTTATGTGATTTATCCGGTTAGCGTGACTGGCCTATGGCCACGCCATGAGGTTAATTTTGTTTAATATGCGGTAGTTTGTACACTTATAGATTGTTGTTGTAAATAAAAAAGGGGTAACCATATGAGTTGATCTTTTGCACAAGTAGTTTCCGTGGGTCAACCCATTAATGTGAGTTGATACATCAGGTTGTTTTCTAAACAAATTATAGTGTGTAGATGTATTTACGATTACGCTTTAGGTTGAATTGTATACACAGTTGCCATTTGACTGACCTTATAGTCACACCATGAACAATTTGCTTAATTAATCTTTATGTTAACATATGATTGTGCTATCAACATGAAGGATCTTATAAAACTCAGTGATGTGAACACTCTCTTGGTCCTAAACTCATTTTCAAAAGAGTTGCAAATAAAATGTTTTACTAACTTAAAGATGATTGATACTAAGATTTTGGTATGAGAAAAGTTAAATTTCATAATGGTTGGTCAATAGCCATGGATTAGAATCTGACAAGGAAAGTAGGCAGGTTGTGTCTCTCGTAGGTGAAACTGAGGCTAAAATTGTCAATTTTAAGTAAAAGGATATATATCTAATCTAGATTTGGGGATTAGTTAAATAAAAATTTATTATTTGTATATATATGTTATATTTAGTGTTTCTGAAGGATAAATATGTAATTATTTGTTTTGGTCAGATATATATACTATTTTAAACTATTGGAGAGATATATATGCAATTTCTTTTAATTTAAATAATGAATTGATGTGTGAGTGCATTTAATAGATGTAAACAAAACATTAAAACTTATAATTATTAAAATTAAGTTTTTTTGCACATTAAAATTAGAGAAATGATTAATGGACCTAATCAACTAGACCTAGAAAAGGACCTAAGCATTGTGTAATTACACGTGGAGTGTTGATATTCATGCCTAACAAATAGAACTAATAATAGACCTAATCTATTCAATTATTGACAAATGTTATACTCTTTTTTTTACTTTTCATTTTTCACCAATCAATTTTTTAAATTCATCAATCATATATTTAGATTTATTTTTAGGTCAAACTTTTAAGCATACGATTTATTTTCCATTTATATATGTTGAACTAGTTGCAAAGCCCGCCCGATGGGCGGGCTCGCTTTGTGAGTATCCAAGGAAAAAAATTAAGTAACGGTTAATGAATTACGAACAAAGTGAAATTTTTATAGAGTGAATAACGAACAAAAAGAAATGAATGGTAATCCGATAAGAGGAAATAAAACTTAATAAAGTGTCGTCAATATAAAAAGGATTACATGATATGCAATATTAAAACTGACACAAATGTATATTCTGATGGGTAGGCAAGCCTTGCGAGTATCCAAGGAATAAATTAAGTAACACTTAATGAATTACGAACATCGTAAAATTTTAATAGAGTGAATAACAAACAAAAATAAATGAATGGTAATCCGATAAGAGGATGTAAAACTGAATAAATTATCCGTCATTACAAAGTATATGCTTTTAGTTCATATGCGAAATAAAGCTTCTTTATACACAACATATAGTTGCCATTTCTATCACAACATAGAATCTTTAAACCCTTCCTACTCTTGATCCTTGAGACAACGACATATAGTTGCCTATGAGAGAAAACCGACCTCTGAGGAAACAACCCAACCTTAGATAATATGTGGCCTTAACTTTTATTAATGGTCATATCGAAGAAAATTTGAATAGGTAAATAATGTTTCAACTATGTCGTAATAGCTTGAACTTACAACTTCACATTTAAAAAAAAGTGCACAAACCTAGATTGCCATCTTGTTCAACATGTAGATGGTCTTAACATATTTATTAGGCATTAAAAAAGAAAAGAAATGAATGTTCATCCGATCAGAGAAATAAAAGTTAATAATTTATCCGCAATAATAAAGTATATGCATTGAGTTCAAATGCGAAATAAAGCTTCTATGTACACAATGTCGATCGTTGATTTTTTGTATTTATCATCTTTTTCACAACATAGAATCTTGAATCCCTTCTTGCCCTTTACTCTTGAGAAAGCGAAATACAATTGGCCATGCAAGAAAATAAGTTATGTATAAGTTAAGGAAAATAAGTTATAAATATAACAATATATTATTGAATGCATTAATAACAAAAAGAATTAAATGTTGATCTAGTAGGAGAAAATAAAAGTTAATAATTTGTCCGGTCAGAACAAAGTAAATGTTTTGACCAATTACCCTACATGTCCATTTTTTTGTTTGCGATGACAGTTATGTCCACAAGAACAACGTATAAGTTTTGACCCCTAAAAATTCTTCTATTCAAATAACCATTGAAACATATTCTTTTTAAACACCGTCTTTTCAGACCATCATATTTTGTCACTAAACCAATTTGTGTCAATCCACATACAAAAAAACATGTTTTGACCCATTACCCTACATGTCTATTTTTCCGCATATGATAACAATTACAGATAAAGTAAGACTACACAAGTAACTAAATATACCAAAATGGTCAAGACATTGACTTTGACTTTCCACATCGTTAACTTAGTAGACTTTAACTTTCCAGATGTTTGTCAGGTGAAGATATTGAGCATGTCACTTATTCAAATAACTACATTTTCTAAAATATATAATGAAAATAATAACAAAAAACATTATAACAAAGTGGTTTTAATGTATCTGTGAAATGGCCATATAAGACATTTAAGGTGCTTGGAAAATAAGTAATGCCAAACACCTAGATAGACTTTGGGTATAATACCCAAAGAAATTTAAAATCACGAACAAAATCACAAATGCTTGCGCGAGTAATTAACCTCAATGACAACACTGACTAATGAAATTGTTCTACTTTTTAACCTCAATAACAACATTGGTGGATTTGTTAGCCTTCCAACACGACAATTTGTAAAAAATCTGCAACATAACATATGAATTTTAAGGAAAAAACATAATGCTCCCACTTGATGTCAGATGTACTCAACAGTTATCTTAATTTAATTAGAAACCATATTGTGATTACACTTAAGATCTTGGCTCCTAGATGCATGATCTAATCCACACTTGGATTCTATTATCTTGTATACTTTATAAAGATTATTTAAAACTCATAAATGTATAATATATTTCTTCAAACCTTTATGGTCGAGAGATGTATAACAAATTAGCGAGTGGAATGGTTCATTTTCAGGTACTTGCTAAAACACGCTAGGCTTCGATTGTCCATTTTATAAAAATATAAACATTACTATTTGAATTTATGACATTGCATTCACTAAAAATATTTTATCCGACTTTCTGCTACATGTTCAAAACCTAAACGCATTTGGTGTGTCACCGATTGTACTAAATAAATTTATTTGACCCGTTTGAGAAAAATATACAACCCAAATTGAACCATTGATTAGTAACCGGGTTGATATTTCCAACTTGTAGCAAAGCCATAGTTGTAAAATTAGTGAACATAAGGGAAGAAATCAAATCCATGGATTAATAAAATTAATACAAGCTATAAGTGAATCTTATATTAGAGAAAATGTGCAATTATAAATTAGTATACTAACCACATTTCCAGGTGTCCATTGGAGTAGAAATCACTTATTGTAGTGTCGGTTCATGTTCAAGTTGTATGCAATGAGTTGGAGTTCTTTTCCACAAAAGCATGCCAATATTATGACATATACAATTTAGGCCACTTTAATTTTCATTAGATTTGAGGTTCTATGTGTCCTAACCAACAAAATTTCACTCCTTATAACAGCTTGTTAGACCTCCATTTGAGTAACTTAAACATTCATTACAATCTTCATATGCATGCACATACAACTACTTTCGAAAAGTCCTATACGAACTGTATTATTTCAATGGAGTTCATACCTACCTGTGGTTAGAAACACAATTTCAGCAGTTGCAACATTTCTTCTTAAACTAACTGTACTTGATGCCTATTTTTCCGATCAAACTCGTCCATAGGCAGAAAATATTAATTTTCAAATAGTTCGTAGTGCCTCTATCTACGACCCTAAAGTCCCAGCCCGCCTTCTAAGAACATCCATTACTAAACAATAAGGGGGTGTGTAACTTCCACTCATAATCTTTCACACAAATAACAATAAACTCAAAAATATCATGTCCTAACAAATCATTTAAGAAAAAACTAAGAAAAATGTACACAAATTATATCATTATTAAAAATAAGAAATGGTACCTACGAATTTTTCGAATACTAAGATTCTTGATTGGAACATCATCTTCTGGTTGAAATTTGATTAGACTTTTACCTGAGCCATAAGAAAAAAGGAGTGTTTTATTACCACTGATAGGCTGCAATATATCATTGTCTTTAAAAGTATGTCATAAACATTTTATTTCATTTCCAAACATCATCATCATTAATAATATTAAAAACAATGATCAAAATTATACCTTTCCACTCCAAGTGTAGACATCAGTATGACACAAAGCAAAGAAACTGATTTTTAAGAAAAAACAATTTCGTAAAAAATAGAAGTTCCTGGCTGGTGTACCGAATCAGCAGGCAATATGCGAAAGGTGAACAAACAACCCTCTTTGTCAAGCTGGTAACTAATTTGCCTCATAGTTAAGTGATCATTTTTTCTTATATGCAAATAGATCATTTTTTATGTATCAGTACTAACACTTCTTGCAAGTGTTTAGAAAATAGAATGATACTTGGTGATATAACCTTTAGAAGCACGTTGAGGCAATTATGAAAAGAAATCAATTGGAATAGATGGAGAAGTTTCGTGATACATCATCTCCGCCACTTGTCATGCAACTAATGTGTTTCTTCGGGCTTATGATCATATAAGCTTTCACATGTCTGCGTAAAATAAGTCAAGTGTATAATAATATTAGATTACTACAAATCGTTTTAATGAGCCTAAACTATGTTATTGATCGATACAAGTTGTAAGGATGAAGCTCAAATACCATGATATATGTTCAGTATAATTTACCTTGGTACTAAGCTTCCTTACACGAAGCCCTTCGGTATTTCCAGGCTTTTTTAGCCAATTCGCTTCGTAACAGTAGCGGTATGAATTCTTGAAGCTTTCCCGGAGCAGACCCGTTGGTGTCAGGTTTTGCTGAAAACCTCTCTTTGGGGGTTTCAATGGCCTTGAAATCAGAAGGTCCATCAGAATTTATTTAGCAACAACAGGCGATGAAGGCAAGACAACATTTTCTGCAGCACTTTTAGATTTTTTTAGAGTGACTATTTATATAGCTCAGCAGGTCTTGAGGTGTATTTGGCCTCAATTTTGCCTCCATCCGTCCACCCATCTTGGTTGAAGAAAACATCAGCATGATTATTGCCCCTATATGCCATTAGGCCAGCATCTTCAGATGATCTGGTGTCCATGAATCTAAATTGGTTGACCTGCAAAATTAACAACTTGATAAGTAAAGATAAAATACCACTTTATAGGGAAACCATAGAAATACTACATGTCTATAAAGATAGTTATCTTACTAAAAAGAAATCCAAGTATTCAACGCACACGAAAAAACCAATGATTACATTGGATCAAGCTTATAGTCCTGATTTCCATCTATTGTGATCATTGTACTCCGGCCTCGGGGCCCATAAAAAAGATTGGGAAAAAGTTCCACATTAGTCTTATTAAAAAAATTTCCACAATCAAGGTTCTTGAGAGATAGATAAGACATAGTAAAAGAGATGTCAAGTAATAATGAATGCATGCAATTAGCTATTAAAGAGGTTAGATAAAGTCGTAAAGATAGCAAAATAAAGTGGTGTAATCTCACACACATAAATCTATAGTCGTAACATTAGCAATATGTCATGCTTATGGTGAAAATTAGCCATATTTATACAAATATGATACGATTTGTCGCTAATTCTTCAAAATATATGTCATAGCATGTCACATAAGCGATCAGATGCAAACTTGTTACTATTATTGGTTGGGCTGCTTTGCCAAATAAATTCTATCCAAACATCCCCTTAATTAATTATGTCTAAATAGCCCATTAGATTAATTTTGTCCAAACCGCCCTTAACAATTCCTTATGTATAGTCACAAATAGTTACACTATATTCCAACTGTTATAGTACAACTTACGTAGTGGTATTGCTTTTATAGATGGTGCACATGGTTGTTATAACATTAATTCTTGCCAACGACAGCTATATCCATAAGTGAAACACCAGCAAGTTCAAAATATGACTTTTTAAGCTTGGCAGCAAGTTCTGCAGGAAACCCACGACAACATTGTGCATCCATATCAGATGCTAAAGCATCTTAAACATCATTATAAGAAATTATGTGTACGCATCAAACCAAGAGATTTGTAAATGGGTCGGTTTGGGTTGTGGCTTATCTCTTACAGACCAAATAATCTTATGTGTTATAATTTTTAAACAAAACTGCTAAACGAATTGAAGGTCGAAAGTCACCTTCAACCCTTGCTCGCTTTCAGCTCCCATGAATTGTAGTAAACACTCAATGCTTACTATAATTTCTTTAAAGTTTTAAAGTAAGCAGTAATAGGGATATTAGGGCATGATAACTGAAACACAAGTGTCAGAGATAGTGTTTAGAATTGCTTATTCGGTAATGAAACTTTAATGCCAATCCGTTTAGCAACTTGATGATTTCCTTGTCAAAAGAACCTAAAAGTTAATTATTCGCGTACAAAATTAGACAAAATTTTGAGTAAACATGACATAATATATAAGTTTTGTAATGGAGACAAGAATATGAAGCAGTGACTGATGAATGCACAAAAAACAAACGTAACTAATGGAGTATATGGACGAAAAAGTATGTGTTTTGAATAAGCAACTATCTTATAAAAGCTTTTCGTCAAATAAAAAATAAGCGAATAAAAAGTTTTAAAGGGATAATTTGAATTTCTTATTTAAGTCTTTATCTGCTTAATTTCTAAGTAAATAAGCAGTTTTTAGTTTTTGAGCATAACGACTTGTGGTACAGCTTGTTTTTTAAGCAGGCAAGCAGTTTGAAATAAGCAATCCCAAACACTATCTAAAAATGTAAGATTAAAGAAAAGCGATAATTATACATGTTTTCTTGCAAGGTTGATAAGGGTATTTGGGGTCACTAAGATGTTGCCACAATTGAAAGTGCTTTTCGCGAATTTCATGTATTTTTCATAGGTGGTTCCCGAGTTGGATAGGGCCGCTACGTATTGAAGATTGTTAGCAGGTAGTATAAACATTAGATCTCCTACAACAACATTAGAGATTCTTAAGGTGTGAAGTTTACCCAGGAAACTGTGTGTGGTGTCATTGAGCAGACAATACCAATAACAAAGACAAACTAATGAGGTTATTGACTCACTTGTCATTTTAACACAAACATAAATCAATATGAAAATGTCCAAGCAGAAGAATATTATGAAGTACCTAAATTGTGTGCTACCAAGCAGTCGGAGATAGGTAGATTAAATATACAAAGTCTAGAACAAAGCGGGTCCTTCAGGGGTCCCTCCACAGTCTTAGTTCATAGTCTCACATTCATCGTCATCTGACTGAATTTTTTTAATAAACAGATAAGATGGAAAATATATTTTCATTAGGAGGTGTCTGTTATGCTATATAATTGACTGATATTTCACAACGCCTTCAATGCAACTTATGTTTCTTAGTTTTCCAAAAAAAGAAAAATATGAGCTTACACGTGCTTAAGCGTTGACCTAAAACAGAACCTAACTTGGCTTAACTTTTTTGGAGCACTTGCATATAAGTTGTTGAAGTGGAAAAGACATTATGCAAATTAAGGATTGTTTTTTGTCATAAAGGAAATATGAAAATGTATCAAGGATAATGGTGACAGTTTTGATTCAATTTTATGCACATTCATGGGTCGCTTCGCGTTTTATCTATAACGTGTCAAATGTGTTGAGATAAAAGAAAATAAAGGGTCGACGGGCCAAATGGGCTGGAAGTCATCTGAAATGAATTCCTATATAGAATATTTAACTCGCTTTCTTACAGTATGAATATAAATTTCTGGTTCAATTTATCCTATTTCAGTAATAAACATCTATATCAGTCCTTAATATCGTATATAGTATATACTATATGATCACTATCAAAAGTATAGCTGCTTTACATGTAATCACGCCCCCTTCAAAAAGAGTTATTTTTAAAATTATATAAAGAATGTAATCGCGTAAAGTTTGATACATAATGGATAATATACCTCACCCCGTAGCTGATTAAGTAATGTGGCACCAATGAGACTACGTTGACAGTCTTCTTACGCGGTTTCTTTGCATTTTGGCGTCCATTAACTTGCATTACGCTTATGTATTTATTTTTGCAACACTTTGTCAGTATCGTTGGACCTTTACACCTTGTCAATCAATATATTCTTCGCTAATCACACAATTTCAGTTAGATCACTGTCGTAAAGCCTAGCATGGAAGAGCTAAATAGGCCTTTATTGGAATCACATAAGTTAAGCTCTTTAATTGGGTTTTCTCTATGCAGTTCTGATGAATTAAACAGGGGTGACTCAAGATGGTGTTAACTGAAGGCAAAACATCAATGTAAAATAATGCACTAATTAGGAAAGAAGAAATATATTTTACTCCTGATCTTTAGAATTACACAAGGTTATAGTAAATGTATTGTTTATCGAATGGTTCTAGCAACGTCTCCTGTGTGTAAAAAGCATTATTGTGAACATTATCCTTTTCGGGTTCCTCAACTTTTACATTAACTTCCACAGCCTAGAAGAACAACACAAGAGAGCGTTGTAATATATATGTAAACTCATTAGTGTTTTATCCTAATACTAAGACCACTTCAACAACTATTATTAAACAGAATCTCAATCCTTTGTTTCAGTGCATACCTGATTGTGTGCTTCTCCAGGCTTACAATCAACCACCATGTTCATTCGAGCAACAAAGAAATATTGATGAACATGTGCTTACAGTCCTGGTGCGATGGTAGTGCCATATTTTCAAACTTCGCCTGGCTGCAAGGATCCTAAGAGACACATAATAAACAGAGCGGGCCGAGGGGGGTTTCGAGGTGAATGTTAGATTGAGAAAAAGGATGACAAATTGTAATAACATACCTGTTAGATTGAAAACTCCAATCGGAATCAACAGCTGCTGATAATCCGATCAAACAATTTTAAAGAACATTAGGGTTAGATTTAGGGGTTTAGACATTTGGTATACGATTGTTTATTGTGTTGATTTGATGCGTTATGTGAATTTGATGCGTTTCATTGAATGTTTGATATGGTCAATAATTGTAAATTGATAACTTTCCTTTTTTCCTGGCAACTGTTATGCGTTTCATTGCATAGTGATGTATTTACTGTGTTTAAAGCATTACATATTTGGTTTGCTTTTTCTATCACAAATACCAAGCTGGTTCAGTGGTTGAGTAATTTTCTTTGTGTGAAGAAGCCCAGGTTCGATTCCCATGGTATGCATTTTATTTCGAATTATTTTCATAAGCTTATTTTATAGATGGCTTTATGATGGTGAGGTGGCATTGATTTAAGGTGATGTGTCATATAAATGCATATGTGGCTTTGTTGGTTGCCTAGGTGGATTAAAAATTTGTGACATAGTATTATCAAACGATGATGTGGCATTTAAGTTGCATGAGGTGTCATTGTTTTATCCTGTTATATATAATGTATGTAAAAGATTACTTAAAAAATTTGAAGTATTAAATGAAGTAAGAGATTAGTTACAAACTACCAACCATATGTATTTATTCCTTCATTTTTTTGAACTTTGTATTTATTCCTTCATAAATTGCTATTTTTAGACATTAAATTTCCAAGGTTTTATTCCTTCATAAATTATGTGCATAAGTTTTCAATAAATTACCGATGGTTACCACCAACTATATGTATTTATTGGAACTTAAGTGAAATTCATTTAATGGCAAGAACATATATGTCACGTGCTCGTCAAATCGTTCCATATAAATACGCAAGTCTTTAGCCACTTGGTAGATATAGTTCCATCACATACTAGCTAGTGAAATATATATATATATATATATATATATATTCAGAACCGATTATGCCATCTATGAAACTACTTGTTGCTTTTGTACTCATAATCGCAATTGCAGGTAACCTATTTATTAATGTATATTGCTAATATTCGTTAACCACAATTAACAAGTTTATATATATATATATATATATCGTTGTTTTTATGGCGTGTATTTGAGTATTGGGGTGTGTGGTAGTGTGAATGTCTGAATGTGGGTGTTGTTTGGAAGGTTTATCGTTAAGGTTTTCGATTTTTATTTTTTTGTCTTTTTATATTGTTTTGAGGAATTTTTGTTTTTTTGGGTGTCCGTGGTGGTTCTTGTAGAGGTTGTTGTTATGTTGTTTCTGGAGGTGTGGTATTCGTCTTGGTAGGTGTGGTGTTTCCGTGGTGTTAGTTGAAAGATGGGTGTGGATCTAGAGTACAATGTTGATGTGATCTGGTTGGTTGTTGTCAGTTGTATTGGGTTTTTGATTGGTATGTAGTGTTTGGTTTATGTGTGTTTAATGTTGGTAGTGGGTGTTATTGGGGTGGTGTGTTCTTGTTGTATGTACTGGGTTTTGAATTTGTCATTTGTGTATGGTTACTTGTGTGATGCAGTGTTTATGAATATGAAAATAAATTGCTTTTTAACCATGAGGATGTGATTTTTATGTATTTAGATATAATGTTATTTGTCATTAATGATGAATATATTTATCATATAATTTATATTTTTATAATACTTTACTATATTATAATATAAATATATTCTCATGGAATAACAATTATATTCATATACATTTCAAAACAATAAATAAATACAAATTATGCTCTTTTTAAAAGAGCTCGGACCGAGGGGGGTTTCTAGGTGAATGTTAGATTGAGAAAAATGATGACATCATGTGTAATAAGCAATTATCTGCTTTTGATTTGAAAACTCCAAAATCGGTATCAACAGCTGATGATAATCCGTATAATAATTGGACAATTTTTTTTATAGAAACATTAGGGTTAGATTTAGCGGGTTTGGTATGAAATTTGAGGTATATCGATTGTTGTGTTGTGTTTGATTTGATGATCTAATTGATGCGTTATGTGAATTTGATGCGTTTCATTGAATGTTTGATATGGTCAATAATTGTAAATTGATATCTTTCCTTTTTTCCTGGCAACTGTTATGCGTTTCATTGCATAGTGATGTATTTACTGTGTTTAAAGCATTACATATTTGGTTTTGTTCATTTTTATCCACAAATACCAAGTTGGTTTCCATTGGTTGTGTAAAATTTTATTTGTGTGAAGAAGAAGCCCACGGGTGCGATTCCCATTAGGTATGCAGATTATTATTTCCGAAATTATTTCATAAGCTCTTTGTTTTTATAGATGGCCTATTATGATGGTGATTGGTGATATGGTGGCAGATTGATTTAATGGGGTGAAGGTATTGTGTCATGTATTAATAAATGCATATGTGGCTTTGTTGGCTGTCTAGGTGGATTAAAAATTTGTGACATAAGTTTTATCAAACAGGATTGATTGTGGCATTTATGTTGCAGATGACCGAGGGTGTCTGATTGTTTTTTCCATGGTTATATATAATGTATGTAAAGTTTATCGTGTTAAAAAATTTGAAGTACTTTAATGAAGTATGATGATTAGTTACAAAACTACCAACCTTATGTATTATATGTCCTTCATGTTTTTGTAAACTTTGTATTTATTCTCTTCCATAATATTGCTTAGTTTGAGACATTTAAAAATAAACTTTTTTTTTTTCCAAGGTTTTTAGTTCATTCCATAATAAATTTATGTGCACAAGTTTTCTATATTAATATTACCGATGGTTGTACCACAACTTTAGTGCAGGTTATTGGATAATTAAAGTGACAATTCATTTTTTGGCAACAGAACATATTTTGTCACGTGAATCGTCAATCGTTCCTGTTATAAATTCCGCAAAGTCATTTAGACACTTGGCTAGTAGATATATAGTTCCCGATCACATACTAGATCAGTGAAATATATATATTATAGATATTTATTATATATTCTCGCAGAAACGACTTATGCCATCTATGATAACAACTTGTTGCTTTTGTACTCTTATTCGCAGATTGCAGGTTAACACTTTTTATTTATTGTATATTGGCTACATATTCGCTTAACCACAAATTAAAAAGTTTATTTAATTTTATTATATATTTGAGGTGAGGTTTTTAAAATTAATAAAGACCATATATTGTACGATTGAAGGATATAAAAGGACAAAGTTTTTTTTTATTAAAAAGTTACTTGAAAAAATTATAAAATAATTATTAAATCAGGTATGTTGGCTAGTTTAAAAACTTTTGTATAAAGGTAACAGTTTTCTGGATTTTGTGTTGTTTTTATACGTTTTTTTTTTAATGCGCAAAAAAGGTTGTGATAATTTGTATGCAAAAAAATTATGATGCACAAATTTTTAGTACTTGTTATACGGTTTGCTCATGCGCAAAATAAAGTTTTGAGCAGAAAAATTAACAATAAGAACGTTTGGGTACAAAATAACGATTTTTTTGATTTACTCAAAAAAACCGCACTTTCTAATGCACAGACAAACATTTTTTTTTAATCAAGTGTGTTTTTCGAGCAGGTGCACTATCATCTTTTTTTAGGAAAACTTCCTGTACAACTTCTTTTTCATGCACACATAAGCCATACACGTATTCTTGTGGTAATTTTTTCAAGAATTATTTTTTTGACGAACTTTTTAAAAGATAAATCTTTTTATGTTTATCTAAAGAATATTTGTCTTTTTATTTGATCTTTATTTCCATTATATATATATAATATATAATAGTATACAATAATATATATATAATATATAACTATAGTATTATTAACTATTTATATTATATTATATAGTTAGGATAAAATAACAAGAAAAACTTAATATGAGAATGATAAGTAAGGAATAATCACACAATCTCACAATTTTGATTGAACTAACGAATTTGAATGCTTCTCCCCTTTAAAATTCCTCTAATCTTATTTATAATTTGAAATGCTCTGGTGTGGCTAGAGAATCCTGTCTTACTATTCCTGTCTCATGTATCTTTTTAATTTCTCTCACCGGAACTCCCTACTCTATATGTATATATATATATATATATATATATATATATATATATAATTTATTATTATATATTTTAATGCCTTTGGTATTAATAATAAGATAGATAACTTAATATTTGTTTATATCTTAGTTTAAAAACCTTGCGGTTGCTCTTCTTTTTATGTTTTTAGTTTATTCATTAGTTGACGTTATTTATTTGGTATATTGTTTAGGCACCAATTTCGTTTTTGCGACGGACCAAATTCGAGGCCTGCACTGTTGGTTTGGTGGGCGTCGTTGGTCGTCTGTAATAAGATCAAAACACTGTCTCTTGTACGCGAATGTGAGCCTACACGTACAATGGGGCGAATCGGTGTGCATTTGCCTGTTGATGATATATTCTTTGTAATAGTGTCTTTTATACATGTCCGTAAAGCGAAAATAAGATGCTTTCGACGCCATAATTGTTATCCAACTTAAATAATACTGGTTTTAGCATATGTTACCGTTTCTAGCATAGCATGAATTTTTGTTTCATGATTGGCAATTGACATAATTCAAACTCGTGTAAATAAGAATATCATATACATGGCAACACAAAAGGAACAATCAAACCGTGTTGCAATATTAGTGATAGATTCATTATTGGACACACAAAAGAACAATCAACAGTGTAAATAAGGTATGAATAGAATATCTGATACATGGCGCGGACCCATGGGCGGACCTACATTGGTGCCGGGTGTGGCACGGGCTACACTCTATTTTTTGTCACGAAGTGCATTTTTTTTTCGAAAACTGTCGTTTCTTGATATGTGCAACCCCCAAAAGAATTTCGCTACTTTCGCTTTTTATGGTGAAAAAATAGTTGGTGTAATATTTTTTTATGGTGCACTTTTTATCTAACCCAAAATATAATTGTAAAGATATAAAAACCCAATAAACCCAAATTAATTATGTCTAATCATCTAATAGTAATACTGCATAACATAATTTATCAATTTTATAATTCATTCATTCGTCTACTTTGTTTCTTCATTCGTCCAAAAAAGAAACTCTCACTTATTCTATACGTCAAGATAACAAGTATCATTCATTCTAACATAAAATTTAGCTATTAAAAAGTATTTTTATTGTTATTTTAAAAGTAGTTACATTTAAATACAATACAATTCAGATTAATGATTGAGTGATATTCTTTTATTTTAAGGTTTTAAATACTACAAGCATGTTAAGAGCCTTTTTTCACAGTTTTATGAATGCTAGTGTATATCATAATCATTTTTAGATTTAAAGGGTAATTGTTGGAAAATTTGGTTGGCAAAGTGATTTTGACAAACTTTGAACACAATTATCTATGAGCATTGCTAAATCCTCCTACTTATTTCTCCTACACACAATCATATTATATACATTTTTTCCACTTATTATCTTTTTAAATCCTAACCATCAGTTCCGTCAATTGTCAGAATTCAGTATGTAGGAAGATTAGTAGGAGTATTTTGTAGGAGGAATTAACATTTTTATTATCTATATGCATGTGTCATATATATAAGTAATAGTTTGTAAGTTTGCGTTCTCCTTGTAGAGAGCTTCGCAGTGAACTTTTATGTGTCCAAAATGGAGTTGATATGAATGAGATATCGCGTCTCAAAGTTAAGCATCTGGTACCATGCTTGAAGAGAAATTTTACGTTTATTTTATATCCCACCTCGGTAGGATATATAAACTTGGGAGCACTCTATTGTGTATATATAGTCTCTAATTCCATAGGTTTAACACACATCAAATCAATAAGTATTATTTGAAAATATGATATTTCAGGCAGTTTGGTGCTAGTGTTTCCTTGTTGGCGATTTAGTAAGTTTTTTATGTTATTTTATTATTATATTTAATTATCGTTTATAAGAGACAATGTATTTTATTAACTAATTTGTCATTTTTACTATTTATATAACGTGTGGATAAAAATTTAGTACTTATGAAATTTTTTTATGTGAAATCGACCATATACATTATTTTGGTCACTAAAAAGACCATATAGTGACGATAAAAAATCTGTCACTTCATTTTTGTCACAGAGGAAACCATAGGATCAGAAACGAAGCCAGGAATCAATGTTAAGGGGGCCTAATTTTTTTGATAGTAACATACAAATTTTGTTTTTGAAGCTAAATTAAAATTTAAACCGTCTCGATGATACGGTTTTAGTGATATTATATCGGGCAATAACACACATTTACTTATTAGTTGAGGGAAAGTACGAATAAAACGGAAAAATTTTGCGTGAATGGTAGCGAAAATAGTTCAATCGGAAATACGGAACAAATGATAATGGTTTCTTTACGGAAATAGATGTTAAGACATACTATATATTTTTACTATAACCATAAATTGATTAATTATTAAGGTGAAGGGGTAAAAAACAATACTTTTTAATAAAAGTTACGTATCAATCATAATACTTCATTTTACTTCTAACATAAGGACTACGGGACTATATTAGTATGTATTTTTTTTTCTTTTCAACGTCATTTCTTCGTAAGAAAACATAGATCTCAACTCCAATTAAACAAAAATCACTGTTTCTATGTTTTTTTTCTACTTCGATACTATGATTATTGTAAGCTTCTTGTCTTTCTTATACATACCTTTTACAAGGCTTTGATCTATAAGGTTTGCATCTGGGGAACCACCTTCTATAGGTTCGTCGCCACAGTTGGGTGGGGGGCGAGCACCCTCAAGCCCCCCCCCCCCACAACACACACGCTCGTCCTGATATGTTGAAACTAGTTCGTCATAAAGATTATCCAAAATTTAATGATCTGTGAAACTATTCGTCACTCGCTTGCATTAATACATGATCGATTTTGCTATCTAACACTAGAAAGACCAAACTGACAAATGCCCAAATATGTATATATATTATCATTTGAGATCCGTTGACTTTTTGTATGCATGTTCATTTTAAGCAACTGTTGCTAAGTGTACAGGGGTCTGGACCAAAAAAGAAGCCCAAAAAATTAGCCTCAAAAATTTTGGGCGGCCCCAATTAGTTTTTTTTTTTCTTTTTTAAAATCTTTCGTTGGCACGAAATATGGAGAGGAATACAAATGTTACAAAAAGTAACGACGACATTCAGTAAATAAATACTCGCGGTAACATTTTCGAATTGGACTTAAACAGTGTTCATTTTACACTATGAGACCAAAAAAATAAATTCGCAAAAAAAAATAAAAAAAATAAAATTTTAACGCCACGCAACAACGCGTAAGACCATAAAAAAACTACTAAACATGATACTGAAAAAGTAAACCCGCACTATTAAATATGTAACATTTCTCATTTTCAAGTTATTTACGACTTTAATTAATTCCATTATTTATTTTTAGAGTTTTACGAGTTCGCTTTTAATTATTAGAGTATAGTTAAATCGCGTAAACTAAAAATCAACGTTCAACATATTCAGAGATCCCTGAATCATCGATTAGATCAATCATCTAAATCAATATTTTAAACAAATTACAATAGGTATCTATGAAGTATACGGTATGCGGCCGTCCTTCCCCCCTTTTTCGATCGATTTTCCTTCGCCTGTTTGAGATTCATTCATTAGATAACGTTCAATAATTGCAATTGATCTTGATAAATGACCTTTAATCCATATATCAGATTCATCTGATTTGTGAGTTACTTGAGTCGGTCCTTCTTGATCGGTTCTTTTATTGCTCTTTATTTGATTCGACGATTTTCATTAGGTTTTAGGTAATTGTTTGTTCTTAAGGATTGCCGCGCATTTAGATCTCCCTTCAATCCAAGTGTTTTGTTTTCGTTTTGATCTGCTTATTCTCCGTTTTCCTGGATTCATGACGAGTAATCAGCATAGGCGTTCGGTTTTGTCTAATGAAGACCGCATTCAGAGGATGTCACATTCCATTTATGTCACTAATTTCCCTGAGTCGATTAATTCTCGTGATCTTTGGAGAGAGTGCAGCGTTTTTGGTACAGTGGTTGATGTATTTATACCTTTTAAGAAATCGCAAGCAGGCAAAAGGTTTGCCTTTGTTCGCTTCATAAAGGTGTTTAGCCTGGATCGTTTGGTGAAGAACTTATGTACTATTTGGATTGGGTGACATCGTCTTTATGCGAATCAGGTACGTTTTGAAAGACCAAATAAACCGGTTTCTCCAACTAAATTCAACTAAAAGACAATCCTTCACGGGTCATAAAAGGGGTAATAACTCAGGTGGTTCGTATGCTCATGTGGTTAATGGTAGTTCTTCAGTTGCTAATCCGGCCTCGTTAATTTCTCCTTCTCCCACCTTGGTTTTAGACGAGACTTGTGTAATTGAAAAGGACTTTTCTAAATGTGTAATGGGAAAAGTTAAAGATGCTAATTCTATTTCTAATATCCAAACTTTTCTTCATGATGAAGGTTTTGTGGACGTGAAACCAAAGTATTTGGGAGGATTATGGGTGATGCTTGAATTTGAAAAGGAGGAATCTAAATCGAATTTGTTGTCCCATGCTGGAGCTAATTCGTGGTTTCAGACACTTCAAGAGGTGGCACAAGACATTTTCAGTGAGGAACGGATTGCTTGGATAGACATAGAGGGTGTTCCACTTCATGCTTGGTCATTTGAAACATTTTTTCGAATTGGAAAAAAATGGGGCGAGATGTTGAATATTAAGGATACATCTGTGGCTTCCTTTGGTCGCAAACGGGTGTGCATCCTTACCAAAAATCCCGTGTCCATTTTGGAATCGTTCAAGATTATAGTTAAAGGTAAGGTGTTTATGATTAGAGCGAAAGAAAGTTGGTATATAAGAAATTCAAGCATGCACATCTATATACACTAGAAAACTCCACCTCATTCTTATTAGACACATGTAATCGCAGGGACGGAACTTGAGCAGTATTATCAGGGGGGCCGAGACAAAAACTATAAAGTTATGTGCTAGAAAGTCATGAGTCATGACATATTATTACGAAGTCTATTTTTACGGATCCAGAGAGACGTTTTTAGTTGTTTATTGTTTGATAAAGTAACAAAAATGTCTTAGATAAATCGTATGACGTTTTGGTTTTCATGAGGCATAATGTAATTGTTAATTTATATATTTACATTGTAGAAAATTGGTAGTTACAAGCAAAATTTTTGGGGGGGCCACAACCCCCCTTTGCCCTCAATATGTTCCGTCTTTGTGTTTAGTGCTTTTTCGTTTCTTAGGCTACTTAAGAGTTTATATGAATAGAACCAATGTTTTATTGTTGTATAGAAAAGAAGCTACAATCATAGTAAAAACAGATTTGACTCAGTAAACTAAGCTGTATTTTCATAGGAAAATGAAATCCTTAAGGATTGTATTGATTTGATAGGATATAATGCAGGATTTATGTGTTATATAATGTCGGAATCGCTCAGAAAAGCTGCTCACCAGCAGGATCAAGTACTTAAACTACAATGTTCCTGCATAAGGATGCATAAAAGTTAACCAATCTTCAGCTCATGAACATAAATCAACACTTTTTAAACGATTGGGGCTTTTAAAATGATTGTTCAAGTAACTTAAGATTGCTAACAAACACATTGACTGTATCTATACTACTATATAAAGCATTTATAATGTGGGACCCATTAAAAATTAAGATAAGGGGATCATCCATCTCATTTTAAGAAATCACATCATAAAGTGACATGTGTCACCTTTTGATTAAAAATTCACCTCTATTTTCAAATTGAAATATTTTTTTATCAATTTAATTTTATTATGATCTAATTTCATCATATTTTTTAAATTTTATGCCCTTTCATTCAACATCCATTTGATATTTTTTATAATTTGTTTGTATTTTACATTTTATTAGCGTGTTTATTTTATGTTGATTTGTATTTTTACAAACTTTAACCTTAATTTAAATATAACTTAATTAAATATGAACTTGATACGTTAAAACTATTGCATCTAAATGCATATTTTAGGCTGTTATTGCAACCATTAGTACCGACACTACTACTTCCTACATATAATACCCTGCAAGCTATAACTACTTTGTCTATACCTGCGTCAACTACTAAAATTACTGTAATTATCGCTGTCATACCTGACATATTTTATTTTATAATATAGAGCTAAAACAATATCTTTATTCGCTCTTCCATGACAAACGAATTTAATCATACAATAATTCACGTACCATATGACAATTTGCCTCGAATCCTCATATATGCATTCAAACGATACCCTTCACCTTACTCGTCATTGATTCTTCATAAACATACACACATACACATATAGTTTCACACACACTAGACTCTATACATAAATATATGAGTGTGTCTTGACCCAACTTATTGGTTGTTTTGTACTACGTAATAGAGAAAGCAACGAGTCACTTTTTAATACACTTCTTTATAGAAATAGTTTAGTTTTAATCAAATTATTATATTATTTTTTAGACTCTATCAGCCGACGGTAAAAGACAAAATGTACCAACTCTTTTACAGTTTTACTTATACTATATTCCTTAAGTAAAAAGTGAACATGTTGCTGATAATCATATGTAACAATCTATTAAACATTAATACATTACGACACTTTTTTCTGATATTTCGATCTGCAATACCACTGTATACGTTTGTCGTGTTTTTCTTTAGAAAATTTTGGAAGGTTATTGGTCCGGATTTCTGTGAAGCAGTTGAGCATTTCTTTAAACAGGGCTCGTTCTCTAAGGGTTGTAAACTCTTCTTTATTGCTCTAATCCCACTCATTCCTGATGCAAAAATCGTCCAACGACATATCGCCCTAATAGTTTAATATGTGTATTTATAAGGTCGTCACTAAGATTTTGGTCAAGCCGTTTGCGATGGTAATAGCAGGCCTTGTGTCATAACACTCAATCCGCGTTTTTGCTGAAAGAACAATCTTAGGATGGTCCTTTCATTCTATAACGAAGTGTTGATTGTGTAAAAGGAAGAAAAAAGAAAGCGTTTGATTTTTAAAAGTTGATTTTTTGCTAAGGCTATGACTCGGTCGTTGGGCTCTTCTTGCTTGACATCCTTGTGTGCTTATTGTATTCGTTCGACTTGAGTGTACTTGGGATTAAGAGGTATTTCTCTATTTGCTAAGGCTTCGTACTAGTTAATGGAAGCGTCTGACGAGTTTCATATTCATCCGGGGTCTTAAACAAGTGATTACCGCTATCGCCTTTTCTTTTTATTCTTAGGTTATATGAAGTCCCCGCCCCCCCGAGCGCCCCGCATTGCATTTATCCGTTGTAAACAGTTGATGAAGATGTGTATAAAGGCATTCAGTTACAGGGGGTCTTTTGCGTTATCTCATTTATTTTATGCCGGATGACCCTTTTTAAGGGCGAATGGTCTGATGCTGATAATTTGAGAGGTATTATCAATATTCTATAATGTTTCCATCTCGCGTCGGGAATAACAGATTAATATTCATAAGTGCCAATTTTAGGGTGTGGGGTCTCGCGGTACTAGAGTTGAGGATATGCTTTTCTTCTTTGTTTGCACAATTATGAGAAAACACTTCCGATTATCTTGGGTGTTTATGGTGAGGGGCTGGGATTACTCGATCTAAGGCTTGATGTCATTAATTTTTAAAGCTTCATCGCGTTTGTCTAAATGAAAGCGAAAGACCCCTCGATTGTTGGTAGGCTTACTTTTTTAAAAACAGTTCCGGTGCATCTCCTCTTTATAAACATGTCATTTTTAAGGTTCCTAAAGTCGTGCTTAAGATAATTTAATATTACGTGCATAAGACACTCATCATTATTAAATTTTATGCCAATACTTCAAAACAACTAATAAGATGATGTGCATACAGCATACTACTGGATCAACTATCCTTTCATTTTTTATTTTTATTTTATTTGCATTTGCTCTAGTTCTTAAATTTTAGGGGTCTTACAACCGAACAATATATACCTGTATATATCGACTATAAGTAACAAATGCAAGTTGTAAAAAGACCCTAATATGCATATAGAAAAGAAAAAACAAAAATGTATTACAATTAATATTGGAATGAAAATTTTTCTTAGGCTTATTTTTTTTTTTTGAACGGCGATTATATAAAAAAACTAGCAAGGAGCTAGGTTACAAAGCAATAAGATACGGGTTCTTAAGCCAATCATTCCATGTGAATGAAGCTTTACACCTAGAATTACACCACATAAAAGAACTAGACAAAATGTTATCAAATAAAATCGCCTTTGAAGGGTAAGTACTATCAAACAGAATCTTGTTACGGAACACGTAGTGTAAAAAACTCCTTCCAGGTTTAGGGATAAAACTTTATCATACAAAAATGACATATATCTATTGCATCTAAATGCATATTTTAGGTTGTTATTGCAACCATTAGTACCGACACTACTACTTCCTACATATAATACTCTGCAAGCTATAACTACTTTGTCTATACTTGCGTCAACTACTAAAATTACTGTAATTATCGCTGTACATATTTTATTTTATAATATAGAGCTAAAACAATATCTTTATTCGCTCTTCCATGACAAACGAATTTAATCATACAATAATTCACGTACCATATGACAATTTGCCTCGAATCCTCATATATGCATTCAAACGATACCCTTCACCTTACTCGTCATTGATTCTTCATAAACATACACACATACACATATAGTTTCACACACACTAGACTCTATACATAAATATATGAGTGTGTCTTGACCCAACTTATTGGTTGTTTTGTACTACGTAATAGAGAAAGCAACGAGTCACTTTTTAATACACTTCTTTATAGAAATAGTTTAGTTTTAATCAAATTATTATATTATTTTTTAGACTCTATCAGCCGACGGTAAAAGACAAAATGTACCAACTCTTTTACAGTTTTACTTATACTATATTCCTTAAGTAAAAAGTGAACATGTTGCTGATAATCATATGTAACAATCTATTAAACATTAATACATTACGACACTTTTTTCTGATATTTCGATCTGCAATACCACAGTATACGTTTGTCGTGTTTTAGAAATAATACATAAATAATGTTAACTGCATTTCTTTTATGCATAAAACTATAATGGGAATTAAACTATTTCATTAATCTATATACTATGAACAGTGCGTATGAACAGTGCAACAACCGTGGGTAAAAACTTTGGCCCAAAATCTGGCCCAATAATAATAAAAATTCCACAGGCCCAAAATGGAAAAAAATATAAATTTCAAAACGGACCCTCAACTTTTAACTATTTACGACAAAAAAATACCCGCGGAAAGATCTTCGAAATGCGAACAAAACGAGCCCAATATTGGAATGCTTCTGAAATACAAACGATTTTATAAAAAAAGTTTGGATCCTTAGCCGGGCTCCTTTTAGCCCATGTGGTCGGCCCAAATGGTAAATCTATAATATATATGGACAAAAGTATTCGGCCCATTATTCTTTGTTATAATAACGACTGTATACCAAAACATTGTTACAACATACCAAAATACCGAAATACACTATTATCGGAGCTAAATAACTTTCGATATTAGGTTAGCCTCGCCGCAACGCGCGGGCAATACGCCGACTGCTTTTTACAATTTATATCCACACACCCATTGTAAAATGTACATTTGTTATCACAGATCGAACTAATGGGCTGTTTAGCCCAAACTCGGGTAAACGGGCTTAATAACAGTAGTTTAATTGCATGCTCCAAAGTTGAAAGAAATTGTGGCCCAGGTCAGCTCTACTCAAGTATCTCAGCCATTTAATTTCTTTGTTGAAAAAACATTTTAAATCATTTTAACTGAATCAAACTTTATAATATTTAAAGTATACTAAAACTAATAGTTCATAATTTGGAATTTGTACATGTCCATAATATGTATTGCGTTAAGCCATTAAGTACTTGGGTATATGTCAAGCGACAGATTTTGTGGTTATCTCAAGAATTTGAAAAAAAAGATTAAAAATAAAAGAGAGGCTACTTGCATATTATAGCCACATATGACATAATGAACTGGTTCATATCTAAGTAGGAAAATTGTAATAGCAAACTTTATAAAAACAAAACCAGAATTGAGTCGAAACAATGCCGAACTGTAGAACACCAAAGTTAGCCACTTAACCATATATATGGTACACAAATTAAGGCTATCTTATTTGGATCCTTATGGTCATGAATATCCATATATTGAAAACAAGGCCTTCTTATTTATTATTGGTCTACCGCTCAAAAAACAGTTGTTATATAGTGGGTGTTCGAATATCAGTTCACGAACAATTTGACGCTCTTGAGTTCATATAGAGGTCTTGGTTGGTAATTACTCGTATATATAGAGGTCATAATCTTTTATGATCCAATAAAGTACAGACGGCACGATTGATTGGCTGTACACAAGGCACTAGATATTACAGTAGGTTTTAGCATGGCCCAAATTGTTTAAGGAACTTGAGATTGTTCACAAGACTAAATCCATATTATTACTGTCATAAGTTCAAATGAATCTACACAATCTTTGAAAGTTTAGTCTCCATTTCAACCAACAATCTCAATACAATTCATAATACTCAAAATGGGTCACTAGAGGGACCGAATCTTACCACCTAACGGGTCTTAGTATTTTGGCTGTCGCCGTAGCCTTCGGCTTATTTAAGTTACACTAATCTTGTCTTTTAGACATATTTGTCTTTATCAGTGTCACTTACAAGTTACAACTACTATTTACATGTTTATTAGTGTTATAAATGACATATGATAATTTAATATTAAGTACGTAAGACACTCATCGTTACGATGACAGATGAAAATGCTTGAAATCAAATAATATAATAATGAAGTGGGCCAAGCATCGTTTCATTTTCATCTGCATATGATTTAGTTTTTAATTTGGGGTCGACTTACCACAAAACACATTCTAATTGATTTTACTACCAAGGCTAAACAAGATTAAGTTTAGTACATGAAAGAACAGTTAGGAATTAACAACCAACTTTTCAAATCAATTGTCACCGGTTTTTTTATATTATAATGTTTTATATTATTGTAATTACATATGTATCCTTTTCAAAGCAAAATCTCCAAAATGTATGTTATCTAAGAGGATAATCAGCTCAAATCAATATCAGTCTTTCACTTAAGAATTGAACTTGTATAATGTGGACTATATATGTGACACCATTTATTGTATTCTACCTGATGAACCACATAATATTTTGAGGTTAAAGTGTGTGGATCAAAGTCACAGGAAACGCTGACTCGGCCGCGTTTCGCGTTTCGGATCGTTCGTACCCAAACGCGGTACGATCGCGACTCGGATCGCTCGGGATCGCGATCTGGATCGCTATATTCGGCGTTTCCAAAGCACATCAATCAGCGTACCGAAGTCTATTGGTACGGCGTACCGAAGTCTATTGGTACGGCGTACCAAAGAATTTCTGATCTTTTGGGTATATTCTGATGATCTGATCTTTTGGGTATATGTTTCAGAATTTAGAATTCAAACATTTGAGTAAATCTTTTGAGTATTGATATATATCATATGATATTTGGCATTTTGGCTTATATGTATACTAATTTAGAAAAATAATATTATTAATAATATGGTACATCGTACCAAATTATATGGTACATCGAACCAAAGCGAACCGGGGCGTACCGAAATGAGCCTACCCCCTTCGTACCGAATTTTAAAGACCCCGCGAACCGCGTACCCGTTTCGCGTTCCCGTACCGAAGCGTACCGCGTTTCATGTGACTTTGGTTACACAAAACACATTCTAATTGATTTTACTACCAAGGCTAAACAAGATTAAGTTTAGTACATGAAAGAACAGTTAGGAATTAACAACCAACTTTTCAAATCAATTGTCACCGGTTTTTTTATATTATAATGTTTTATATTATTGTAATTACATATGTATCCTTTTCAAAGCAAAATCTCCAAAATGTATGTTATCTATGAGGATAATCAGCTCAAATCAATATCAGTCTTTCACTTAAGAATTGAACTTGTATAATGTGGACTATATATGTGACACCATTTATTGTATTCTACCTGATGAACCACATAATATTTTGAGGTTAAAGTGTGTGGATACATGTACTAGACGGTTTGAAGTTCTCCTGTAACCTTTTTGGTAGATTTCTTAGGTATGTAATTTTCTCTGCATATCCTTCAAAGACGATGCCTATTAATCCAAATAAGCAAAAGGGATACAATTATAGTTGAATTAAACAGATTCTTTTATATGTATGTTTGATGTTTGGGTGTCAATTTGTATAACATCAAGATAACATCTAAGGAAGCTACTTACATTCTAGTTGCTACCAATTTTGCTAACAGCCTAACACTACCACTACCACATCCGACATATGCTAATCTTGAAGTTATAAATACTTTGACACTATTCATGTCAACAACAACTAAAAGTTACGAAATTATTGCTGTCACGCCCGACATATTCTAGTTTAAATAGTCGTTCAGTTAGTTATAAAATCATAACGGTAAATAACGGTTATTTAAATTATTACGTGAAGCATATTAAACCTTTAATAATAAGTAAATATATATTAATTTGACAAAACTTTCTTCTAATCTTCTTATCTTCATATCTACACATTTAAAGATACAGTTCGCAATACTCCTCATTGATTTTCACACACGCTTGTATTTACATACACCAAGAAACGGGTTATGCATATGAGCGCATTTAACACCAATTTAAATGCATAAAAAAATGCGTAGTTAAGTGTTGTAACTTAAGTCGTTGATGGTTTTGGGTAAAACAATATTGTACATGGAGAAAGCTTTGAAGGGTTATATATAGCTAGTAATGAAGCCATGAAGGCAGTACGAGTAATAATCAAGGAAATAATAAATTAAATACTACTGAGTAATAAAAAACCCTTTGAACCACTTTCTAAAAATTGATTATTAGAAATAACTATATTAGATTATTATATTAGATTATTAAATTATCCATTATTTTTTTTTAAAGGGAATCAGCCGACGGTAAACAACAAAACATGCCCCTGTCCCAATTCTCACTTAACACCTGTTTGCATAAAATGGGTTAATTATATAGTAAAGTACACATATTTCTTTTTTGGAAAATGGTACATCCATGAAATTTTTATAAACAGACTTCTACAAAATGACTTGTCAACAATTATCTTATTTATTTCTCTTTTCCTTTTAATTTTTCATCATTTTATCAATGCATGTCAAATCCTTTTGTGAAAAATTCTTTTGTGGAACATTTGTGGATGTACCATACCTCTTCTTTTTTATACATAAGTTTTACAAATTCACATAAGTTTTACAAAAGAAAATCTACAAAATGATGTGTAAGTTGATTTGCGGCGCAGCTTGTTGCTCGTTTGCCCGCCATCTTATTGTAAACGTTGCTTTGACTGGAAAAAAAAAATAAAAAAAATATAAGGGTTTTGATTAAAAAAAAAAAAAAGAGATACTACTAATAATTTAATGTCACATCATTTTGTGGATTCACCCTAAACCCTAAACCCTTTAGTAATAATCTATACATTTAACTAGTTACTCCGTACCAACTCTTTTTACTAAATTATGTGTTGTATGTCAGTTTTATGTTGGTTATATTGCCTCTATGTTCACATCTTTTCGTTTTCCTTTCAGCGGTATATTAGTTTTCTCTCTTTATTTGCCTCTCATCACTCTCTTTTACTTTTCATCCTCAATGGTCACCCATTCTTCATCTTTCATTAAAATACTCCCTTTTATGCAAACATATCTCACAAAATACCCCACAAACTCACAAATCAAATAATTAATAATAAATTCACCCAATAAGACCAATCAAATACACAATATTTGATTGGTGAGCCGGTCACTGTCCATCCTTTGGTTTTGTCTATCTCACGCAAGACAAGAACTCACCCGATGGGAGTCACGTGTGACACACCCTCTCAAAAGCCCCATGCACCACCATTGGGCTTAGCCTTAAAGTGAATGTATCTAAATACCTGTATGCATTAACTAGAAGCATTATAGTAAAGACAAGATAGTTTAAATGTTTCAATTACATTATCAAAGAAATTACAATATGTTTTACGCGTTGGTTTAAAAATGATAAAAATTGTTGCCTATATCTAAGATTATATAAAGGCTCAAGAAAACCTCGCTACCCAATAGACCGGGCGTAATAGTGCAGTGCATCATCAACGATGGGCACTGATCGCAAGTGGTCTACCATAACGACCAAGACACCCCCACGCGCGATGGCCATTGTTTTGGCTTGGTAAACCGGTGCATACCACCGATGAAACACACCTTTTTTATTTTTATATTGTGTTTGTGTGTGTGTGTAGGGTGGGGGTGGTTATCACTACCACAAAAATGATTTAGACCTTTTAAAATAGACCCTCTACCAAAAGCACAGGTCTAAATTTTTTTTACACATGTGCATTTGATTTTCACGGGTCTAAATACGATTTTCGTATTTAAACCGGTGAATATCAAACCAACTGGTTCATATAACTAATCTTTGAGATCGTTGCACTTCATTTCCACAGATGTAAATACCTTTTCACATTTACACTGGAGAAAATTTTTGATTTCATTTGGGGCTCAAATAATTTTGATTTCCATCACAATCCAGCAATAGGTAAATCGAGAGGTATTCTTTGCTTATGGGACACTAGTGTTTTTGTTAAAAAGTAGTGACACTCTATACTCATAGGAAATTGGATGGGGTGTAATGATGATGTTATTGTGGCTAATATATACGCTCCGCAAGATCTTGCAAGTAAAAAGGCTCTTTGGGAGAACTTACTTACAACATTGGATATGACATCAGGATTATGGGTGATGTTTGGTGATTTCAACTCAGATTGAGTGAGGATCGAAAAGGTACCAATTTTTCTCAAATCGATGCGGATATCTTCAATGACTTTATCCATAAAAGTGGTCTAGTGGAACTTCAAATGAGGGGTCGGCGGTATACGAGAATCAATAAAGACGGAGAAAAATTGAGCAAGTTAGACCGATTCTTTGTGTCACATGAGTTAATCAATTTGTGGCCAAATACTCATGTTGTTTGTTTAGACCGAGGTCTTTCTGATCGCTGCCCTTTTCTTCTACAGGTGGAGACACATGATTTTGGCCCACACCCGTTCAAATTTTTTAACTCGTGGCTCGATATACCTTCATTGGAAGTTACAGTTAAGAATGTGTGGTCCACTTCTCTCTTTGATCCTAGACTGAATGTTGTTTTTTGGAGTAAGCTGAAGGCTCTTAAACTATCTATTAAGTCATGGCGTAAAATGGAAGATGAGAAAAATGCCTCTACGTTTAATAACATAATTAATCAGATGGCAAATTTTGACAAGGTAGCTGAGGAAAAGGAACTTACTTGAAGCGAAAGTAGCATTTAAAGGTGTATAGGAAGTTGCTCGAATTTAATAAAACCAAATCCCTTGATCTTAAGCAAAAGTCTAGAGTTAAATAGGTGATAGAAGGTGATGAGAACTTGTAACACCCCCAAAATAGGCCGCAGCGGAAAAATAACCGGGAGCGTTACTTTATAATACAATAGCACAAGATATAAGAGAACGACCTCTGAATGATTCATTTTAAAAGATAACCTCGTTGATTTGATTAAAATAAATAAGTTGTAACATTGGTCCCATTAGTTTGCATTGAAAGGTAAAATATAGTTTAGTACAACGAGGAAGATAGTTTTAATGCAGGCAAAAAATCCATGAATGTGATCTTGAAAAATGAGGACTCCATGCACATCAAATACATCATAGCAGTTAAGCATCTGAGAAATACATGCTTAAAAATGTCAACATAAAGTTGGTGAGTTCATAGGTTTATGTAAGTATAAAGGTTGGACCGCAAGATTTCAAAGAGTAGGATAATTGTAATGCGCACAATAACACAAAAGTAATTACGACTGCACTAAGTTCATGACACTGAAGTTACAACATTGTGTGTATGCAAATTAATGCAAAGAAAGTGCCCCATGTAGATGTTCAACCCGAAACATCCAAAGTCCGACATGGTATACGTCCGTTAGTTCGGTCCTCCGAAACTAGTAAGCGCTACTTACCCGGACGGGGATGTCAATCCCAAATAGATCTATTTATAACATTCACGCTTACATAAAGTAATTAACAGTTCATGATAGTGGGCATAGTGGGTTATTGCTACTTAGGCTAGCTCGTAATTGTTTAAAAGTGTACTTGCGTCCAAATGTAAAACAAGTCATGTATCTCAACCCGAGATTTGTAAAATAGTGATAAACAAGTAAAGCGATGCTATAAACTCACCTCAAGTGAATGTATTGATTTTTAAGAAAATCAACAAGAAAAATTGTCACGAAAGTCTGGTATGCAACATATTTAATTATAGGTCGATTTAGAATAATGCAAGCGAAATAAAATGAAACGATGTATTTTATATCGTTATATCACCACCTAATAGTTTGTGTTTTAGTTTTATAAATCAAAGTAATGTTTATATCAAGTTCGTTATTTAATATATAAGTTTACACATTTGTAATATTTTCTAATAGCCAAAAATTAATTATAGTCTATCTCGCCCGATTCATCATTTTTATTATTTTTACAACGACAATATATGTATAGTTTAACTAGTTTATAAAATAATATTTATAAAGTTTACGACACGTATAAATATTATATAAGTATTACTACATTATTTTCTATAGTTTGTAAAGCTCAAACGGACCCGGAAACACCCGAAAACACTAAATAAAGATCCTAACAGCATCTATATTATATAAGTATGTGTGCAGAAAATTTATTAACTTTTTATAAAAGTAGTCTAGTTGCGACGGAGTATAACTCATTCGTTTTACACTTTCGAGCTTCAAGAAAAGTTGCTTATGTTACCGAAAAATCATTCCGAACAAGTTTTTTTTATACACTTTAGCCGGTTCGGACCTGAAAGAGGTCTAAAATACCAAAACAGAAACTGCACAGTTTTATAAAAAAACTGTTTTTGCCGAAATCGTTACTAAACTTGTTGTTGATCCCAATAGAATAGATCTTGCTAGGCTTGTATAAGACTAAGTTGTATTGAATAAATCCAAAACAAATATGATAGAAACTTTGATTGTGAATATCAAAGACTATGCGGAATCTAGTCAATGATACTAAGAAGAATTTCAATGAAACAATAATGAGTAAGATCAATAAAAAACATTTTACCAAACTTTCAGCCTCAATATAATACGAACATTCTTAATAGTGTTAGGGTTATAAAACCTTGAAGCTATATCGATATCAAAACAAATGATTTCTAGATATCTAACTCTATGCCATAGGACCTCCTTTTATACACCAAAGAGTCCTAACCGGCTTACAATATTTTCCTAAGTTACCATGATCTTCTAAAAAAATAACTCTGTCACATAAGCAATCTTTATCTTCACATAAGCAATCTTTATCTTCAATCAATCTTTATCCATTAGCAGTTGTAACTCTGTCAGCAGTTGTAACTTTGTACCCGCAACATTAACTCTGAACACTAGCAGCAGTAACTTATACACCAGCAATATTAACTGTGTACAAGTAGTAGTAACTACTTAGAATATTTTCTTTATTCTCCACCAGCAGTACTAACTTTACTCTAGCAGTACTAACATATACTAGCAGTTTTAAGTTACACTAGCAGTACTAAGTTTATACTGGCAGTACTAACTACTTAGCGTATTTTTCACAATATTTTTGCTAGCAATAGTAACACAAACCTTTCTTCTTGAGCAGCACTAACTTTGATAAGAGCAGCAGTAATTCCAAACAGCCTTATGAAGCTTTTAATCCCAACAATCCTCCCCTAAACTTGATATTTATTTTCAAAATCCTTAAGTTTCTTTATTAAAAGTCTTCACCATCACCAGAAGGATGCTTTCAAACACTTCCAAGATTCTTGAGTTGTTTTGTGATGAGCTTAAGAAGCTGGTATCTCATTTCATTCCAATGATCAGCTTGAAGCTTCTTGTTGAGCATGCCTGTGATTGTTGAAAGTGTAAGGGGATAACTTTTCTCTACCAGCTTAAAGATATGCATAGATTGCAACCTCAGAAAGTGTACTTCACAAGAATCAAATAGCTTCCATATCAACACTTTTTCATTTTGCAAAGTCCTCCATACTGGACTTTCTACGTCAGGTTCAAACATTGTCATTAGATCCCCCCGTAACACTCTCTCATAACCCTCCTCTGGCCTTGTTGACCCATGCTTAGCTTTCACCAGTTTCCACAGAGTTTCCAAATCTTCTCTCTCAAAATTCCTAAGCATATAAATAAAGGCTGAGTACCTTTTAGAACTTCCATAAGCTCTTATAATCTAAAATTGGCTGATTTTTCCTTCTTTGATTATCTTCTAGTCAACAATGCATGGAGGCTTAGTGGCCAAAGGAATAGCATCAATTGCTACTTCCTCTTCATTAGGAACAATGTTCATAAGTTCTTTCATCCTAGCTTCTTCCTGATCATCATCCACTTTAGCATCATCTATCTTTTGCTTCTTAGCTACTTCTTGTTCTAGCTATGTGCCTGCTCTCTTAGTACTATCCTCTGCTCTCTTTTCACTACCTTCAACCAACTCTGTTTTGTAGTCAACAAAATTGTTAACTCTTTTGAAAGCTTTATCAATCATGTCCTTGATAACTTCAAACTTGAAGCCCTTCAACTGTTTCAGAGTGTATACTTCCATGTTTTTTAGATAGTTACAATATAGCTTTCTTTGTTGAGCTTGAGTTGGTGGTTTGTTCCTCTTTTCTCTTGCTCTCATTTCTGCAAAGTGTTTCTTTCTAGCTTCTAAGAGTTGTACAAACAACTTTGACTTTTCTTCAATAATCAATTGCTCTTGTTCTTCTGCTTGTAATTGTTGAGCCATTCGATAGTTAGCATCCATCATTGCTTGTGTGTTATCCCATGATTCAATTAAAGCTATGTTGGCTTCTTCTTCCTTTTGTCTTGTAAGCCTCTCTTCTTCTTCCAATTTAGCTTGTAATTGAGCTTGAAGATTTAGAGCAACCTCTTGATCATACATAATCTGATCCTTCTTTTTCAAAGGCTTCTCAGACTCAATCATTTTTTGCCTTGCCTTTGTCCTGTGAAGGTTTTGATGCAGCTGGTGTTGTTGTTGTAGTTATTGTTGTAAATTCGCTTGGCTCTTGAATCATAACCCCTCTAACTTTGGGTTTTGCAGCTTTGATCTCAATTCAAGTCTGAGTCAGGGTCAATTCATTAATAGTTGTTGTTGTAGCACTTTCAGTAGTAACTTCAACAGTACTAACTGCCTTTTCAACCTTAACTTCCTGCTCATCTAAAACACCTGTATCAAACATTAGGTTATCATCATTCCTCCCCTGAGTCTCATCAATCAATGTAACCTCTGCATCAGCATCAATATCAACTATTTTCCTCCCCTGTTTGGATGCATCCTCATGATCATGCAAACTAGCTTCATCAGAGGATTCTACCTTTCTAGCAGAACCAACCTTCCTTAACCTTTTGAGCCCTGGAGTTCTTAACTTATTCCTCCTCTTTAGCTTCTTGACCTTATTATTTAGACTAGCAATTTCACTATCTTGAGCAGTCTTGGCCTTCTCCAAATCAAGAACCTTCTTTTGTAAGTTGGTACATAAGTCTATCAATTCAGTAAGTTTAAGTATATCCTCACCACTGAGCAGTGGATCATTGGAAGTTGTAGGTACATTTTCATCTGGTACATTATCAATAGAACCACTAGGCTGAGGAACCTCAGTGTTCTTTTTCTTAGACTTCCTAGATTTTTGCTTCCTCTGAGGTTGGGATAATGATGGTTGAGTAATGATGAGTGTGTGATGGGGATTAGTTGGTATTTCTGAACCTTCACCTATTTTTTCATGAGCTTGAACCATCATAGTTTGAAATAAAGGGGTAACTCTTCCAGAAAAACCGTTCTCTTCCCTCTTCATGTTCCTAAATATCTTCTTAGTATGAGAGGGGGTAACATAAATCCTTTTATGATGTGACATATCCCCAACTTGTTTATTTACAAATACTTGTACGAATCTTGGATACATCTAGAATTTTACCATACTATCAACATTCTTCACCATATTATCAAAGATATACTTGGAAAAGTTAAATTTTTGGTTTGTGGCTAAGCAAATTATTGCAGAGGCTATAGTGCTACTAAATTCATTCTATGCAGTAGTCTTAGCACTTAGGCATTGCAAAATTGTATGAATTAAAAACTTTCATTGAGGATAAAAGAATGCCTTGTAAAATGTAAGCTTCTGAGAAAGTTTTTCATACCCCATGAGTGTAAGCTGTTCAAAAATTGCAGCATTTGGCAGACAATCAACACCATTAGCATCTCCCAGTTGAAGATCTCTCCTTATTGTGGATTCAGTTATAATCACCTTCTTCTTATCCACTAGGGCTTGCAATTGTACTTCCCCATTAACCGTTTTTGCTTTGACAGTATCCCAGAACTGTTTAACACATGAACAATAGATTGTAGGATTGACGGTTAAAGCATATTTGATAGGGTTTGCATTCAGAAAAATAACTATCTCCTCAAACCCTTCACTTTTAGTGGGTTTCTCTAAAAACGCAACTAAATTGTAAGTATCAGCAAACTTTAGATCCGACATTGTGTTGGGTTTTAATGAAGAATGATGAAATTGAGTTATGGTTTATGATTAGAGAGTATATGAAAGATTAAAATCGATTGAATGAGTGATTGAAACCCTTAATCGAAGTATTTATGAAAATACCCTCAACAGCATTAACGTTCACCAGCAGTTGTAAGTTTATGCCTAACAGCATTAACTTTCAACAGCAGTTGTAAGTTTATGCCTAACATCATTAACTTACAACCAGCAGTATTAAGTTATGCCTAGCAGTATTAACTTATAACCAACAGTAGTAAGTTATGCCTAGCAACATTAACTTTCTCTAGCAGCAGTAAGTTTATGCCTAGCAGCATTAACTTTGAATCACCAGCATTAACTCTAATTCCTTTCTAATCAGCATTTCCATCATCAAATTAGTATTTTAACTTACAAATTCTCTATGTCTGTTTTTGATTTCTCTTAATTCTTTTAGCACACAATTCTCTCTGTCTGTTTTTATCACACATCTCTCTTTCTGTTTTTCAACTCACAACTTCTCTCAATTCTTTTTCTCACTAAATCACTCTGTCTATTTTTATCATACATCTCTCTTTCTGTTTTTAATCTCATTAATTCTCTTTATTCTTTTTCATCACCATTTTCTTAATCAGGACTTTAAAGATTTAGCATTCCAATACTAACAATCAGATATTGAAATCTACTTACATCAAATACTTTTGTAAGCAAATTTGTAACATTCTGGTCTGTGTGAATCTTGATCATCTGGATAAGCTTCTTCTCATAAGAATCTCTGATAAAGTGATGCCTATTCTCAATGTGCTTTATCTTTGAGTGAAAAATAGGGTTCTTAACTATGCAGATAGTACTCTAATTATTAATATGAATCTTAGTCTGCATAAAGTTATATCCATAATCCAGCAATTGATTTTGGATCCAAAGCACCTGTCCACAACAATTTGAAGCAGCTATATACTCAGCTTCAGTTATGGAATTAGCAACCACAGTCTGCTTCTTGCATTGCCATGAAATCAGTCTACACCCTAGGAATTGACAACCTCCTGTTATGGACTTCCTATCTAAGCTTGCTCTAGCATAGTCACTGTCAGTATATGCCACCAAATCAAAAGGTGAATCCTTGGGATACCAAAGGCCTAATTTAGGTTGATATCTAAAGATCCTTTTCACAGCATGAAGATGTGAACTTTTAGGATTGACTTGGAATCTTGCACAAGCACACACTACAAATATAATATCAGGCCAGGAAGAAGTTAGATGCATCAATGATCCAATCATAGATCTATACAAGTGTTCATCTACATCTTCATCATCTGCATCTTTGAGCAAAGGCTTTTGTGTTTCCATAGGTGTGCTTGCTGTCTTGACATCAGTAAAACCAATTTTTTTCAAAATTTAAGTCACATACTTATCTTGACTGATAAAAATCCCATATTCCTTCTACTTCACTTGCAGTCCTAGGAAGAATGTGAGTTCGCCTATAGAGCTCATTTGAAACTTCTTATGCATCGTCTTCTCAAACTCTGTGCATAATGACTTCTTTGTAGAACCAAAAATGATATCATCAACATACACTTGAACTAACAAAATATCACCTTTGACTCTTCTGATAAACAAGGTCTTGTCTATCTTTCCTCTTTGAAACCTATTGTCCAACAAATAAGTTGACAAGGTTTCATACCAAGCTCTGGGAGCTTGATGCTATCCATAAAGTGCCTTTTTTACTTTGTATACTCTGCCAGGGAAGTCTGGATCTTCAAATCCTGGTAGTTGATAAACATAGACTTCCTCTTCAATCTTTCCATAAAGAAAAGCACTCTTGACATCCATCTAGTACGCCACAAAGTCTTTAAATAAGGCATAGGCTAAGAATAGCCTAATTGCTTCAATTCTGGAAACAGGAGCAAAAACCTCATCATAGTCTATTCCTTCTTCTTGTATGTATCCTTGTGCAACCAATCTTGATTTATTCTTAATCACAATACCCCTTTTATCCTTCTTGTTCTTGTAAACCCATTTAGTCCCAATAGCCCTTTTTCCATTTGGTAAATCCACCAGAGTCTAAACCTTTTGTAATTTGAATTGCAATAGCTCATCCTACATAGCTTCTATCCAGCTTGGATCCTTTAATGCATGAATTACCTTTTGGGTTCTTCTTGTGATAAAAAGCAAGCAAACAAGCAGTTTTGAAAGTCTTTATGGTTTATTCTTTGCTGAACTGAACTAAACAAACCATGTTCTTCCAAATTCTTTGCCATTCTTCTTGTTTAAGGTGCTGAATGCAAGTCTCTAATAATTTGTTCAACTAGATGATCTTTGTGTATTCTTGTAGTTGGAATAGGACTAATAGGCATAAATGCATCTAAATTGTTCATGTCAGCCTCTGCACCAACATCTTCATCATCATCTGAATAAACAATATCTTCTAATTCAGGCATATTTGAATCATTTGGAAGTTCAATGCTTGTTTTTGGATCAACAGCATTAACTTCTATTCCAGCGACATTAATAGTTGAACTAACAACATTAACATTGTTAGTGCTGTTTTCATTACTAACAGTATTAATATTGCTAGTGCTGTTAATACTAACATCCAACTCTTGATTAACTCTTTGATCCTCTCTTGGCTCCTCTATACTTGAAACCTCACTATCTTTCCCTGAAGCTTCACTTTTATTCCCTAGATCTTTAGCATCCTTCTTTTCCTCCTCCCCTGATGGTTTGAATCCAGCATCAGGAGAATCCTTTGAATTCTGAGAGAATAGTGGATTAGTAGGCCACATTGGTAGCAGAATGTAATCTTTGCCAGGTAGTGTCTCAATTCTAGCTTTACCTGCATCATTACATGCTTTTGTACCTACATTATCATTAGATTGATTCCCTGCAACAACTGGCTTATAGTTCATTGACTTTGTTAGTGCATCAATATCAAAAAGCCAATTTGGTCTACTTCCTGCAATATTAGGTGTATTCTCACTAAATTGAACATGCATGTTCTCTTCTACTATCCTAGTTCTACCGTTGAATACTCTGAATGTTTTGCTATTGGTAGAGTATCCTACAAAGAACCTTTCATCAGCCTTCCCATCAAACTTACCTAGGCGATCTATGGTATTAAGGATTGTAACAGGACACCCAAATGGTCTCATGAAGTTTAAAGCAGGTTTTCTGTTAGGATATCATTTCATCACCAAACACAAAAATAAGAAAAGATTTTAGAGAGAGAAAGATAAAAAAGAAAAATGGTTACCTGTTCATGAAAAGAAAAATGAGAAGCAACACCCTCTCCACACTTGGAGAAGGCATTATATAGATACAAGAGTGGACTATTCTTGTGGGCTTTGTGTTGGGTCGGACTTAATACAAATAGGCTTGAGCCTGACAACTAGGCCCAACTAGCTTAACTAAATTCCCGTAAACTACGTTTTACTTATACAAGGCTCGGGATTATTTAATGACCATCACTTTAATAAATACACGGCTAACAATCTCCCCCTAAGGGGTGGTCATTCAATTGTGGATCCTTCTTGTGACGTCTTGAGTCTTGGAGCCTTGTATTCTTGGGAATTCCTTTTGAAGTTCCATTTGCATGCTTGTGATCTTGGATCTTGATCTTTAACTTGATATTCTTTGACAAAATACTGATATCGTGGTCTTTGGCCTTGATTTGTCTTGACTACTGAGATCTCTAAATCTTTATCCTTGAATCTTTATGCCACCTTGCGATCTTGTGTCTCCACCCTCATGCTCAAGATCTTGAAAGCTTGCTAACAATCTCCCTCAACATTTTCTTTTACATGATCACTTGTACCACATCATGGTAAGAGTAGTACTTGATCCACTTGTAAGATATATCATTGTTATTGTCCGAAAATCTTGTCAAAAATGTTCTTTTGAGGAAGTGCTTGTACATCAATGATTGCGGAAGAATTTGACACATGTGCTTGAGCTTTCATCATGTATTTATCTTTGTCGATTGAGCATGAGGTATTGAATCTTAACTCGACATGGACTAGAAGCTGCTACCGCTGAGAAACCTGTAAGTATAGGTTAGTGATAAACATACATGGATGAAAGTGTCTTTGTTACTTCGTCGAATACGGTTATAATAACCACGGTTCCCTGTTAATCAGTATAAATAGTATTTGTGATCAGGTAGAATTCAAAAGAATCTCCTTGATAGGGTTTCACAGCTGCACTAGCCATTCTCGTTACTGGAGCATCTCAAAGCAGGCAACACCGTAAGAGTGAATCAGATAGTTACTATCTTTCTGATTAAGTCATCAATTCATATACTGGACCAAAATCGATACAAAGTTGACAGAAGCTTAATTCATTTAGAATCTCGCAAGTCACCTACCGCAGAGCTGTTTGATGTTGACTCTGGAAGGATTTCCATTCATCACTGTGAGTACTAAAGAGTATCACTCTGAATGTTCTGGCAATTATCACAAGGATAATGCATATGACTTTTTGATACCTAATGTTGTATGGTGATGTACGACATTTTGTATATTGGAATTTGTGTCCTAGTGAGATTTTTGATGGATCTTGTTGGATCTAGACTCTATAAGTACACATTTGTTATTTGGTAATCAGAGGCTGGAGCGGACTGCCACCTTTTTAATATCAACGATCTCGGAATAAGAAAGCCGATAGAAACGTGTTGATCTCTGTGAGAAATGAAACAAACTTCTTTTAAGAGAAGCCTAAGTAGATAGGATGGGTTATGCCTTGCATCACTGGGTCCATGATGACTTATCTTCAATATCAAAATCATCTTTGTGATTACCGATAGATTATGCATTGACCCGGTTTCTGCCTAAGGTTGTATGGAGGGATTCTTTCTTTTCATACTTTATCCTTATAATTCTTTTTAATTCTTCAACCCCTTCAATGTTAAACCAACGCGTCCTCATTATCACCTTGTTGGGATTGTTCCAGTGATAACTCATGCCTTGGATAACATTATTCCCGATCTCACTTTACTCCTTTTTTCAATCATACCTAGGACTTATACTCTATCTAATGGAGTGTTCCTAGGTAGATCCCTTTGGTTCTGGCTGGATTATGGGATGAATATACCTAACCTTAACCGCCTTATAACTCCTTGAGAGACAACAGTTGGTCGGTCTTTGGGTATTGCCATAAAGATTTATAAAACCATTGAAAAATTAATCAACGTATCTCAGAAATCATTTAAGACAAATTGAGAGTTTTTAGAGTTACCAAAAAGCTCCCCCTACACATATGCACCATATTATGAAAGAGTTTTGCACATGCGAGGTTTGGGAAATCACTTATAGATTGAAAATCGTATCCATATTAAGCTTTATTAATCACTATTTAATTACTATTTTCCCCCTTAAAAATCGCATATGTGTGGATAATTTTTGGAAATATTAGTAAATTAAAAACAAGATAATGTTTGGTAATTCACATGAGTCTAACTAAGTCTTGAGAGAACATGAGAGCATGCATAATGAATCTTATTATTATATTCCCCCTCAATAAAAGATTAGAGTGAAAACTTGGAGTGGGAGTTTGTTGAGCACATAATTTTAAAAGATTTTGAAATTTTCTTTTTGAAAATATCTTAAAAAATTGTACTCAACAGGAAAATGATGTTATATTTATCTTATTAATTACCATTTCCTTGGTGCTTCTCTTGAGCATTCACAACCTTGGAATGTTTGTATGACAATCCTCAAGACCGAGAAGATGTAAACTTCTCGTTGGTTAGGATAAATGTACATAAATGAACATTTTCCTTTCTTTGAAGACTGAGTCCTAAGCTGACATTTACTTAGAAGTCGTAGATAAAAATTTGAAGAGACATGTTTTGAAAGCATTTAAAACTCTCGCTCGAACTTCATTTATACACCCGTGTCAATATTAATCAATATTTCTAGGTACGTAAGTGTTATCGATTGTTGAGAGACATGTCGAAGAAGATTATTTTTGGCATTTTTGAATATTTTTTTGATTTTATATTTTGCTTTTTTAGGTTTTATAATTTTATATTTTGTTTTTCTAATAAAATATATACAAAGAATTACCGAGATTTTGCAAGACGTTCAAGTTCCTGAGAAGACAAGCTGCGCATACCAAGACGACAAACCAAATAGTTGAATCGATCCACTAGAAGAGCTTTAGTAAAGAGGTCGGCCAGTTGGTAATCCGTCTTGACAAAATACAGTTTAATCGTACCTTTTTCCACGTGTTCCTTTATGAAATGGTAGTGGACGGCGATGTGTTTAGTTTGTGAGTGTTGGACCGGGTTGCATGATATGGCTATGGTTGATTTAGAATCACAGCAGATAGGAATCTTATTGAAGTGAAAGCCATAATCTGTTAACTATGTCCGCATCCAAAAGACTTGGGCACAACAAGCAGATAAAGACACATATTCTGCTTCCGCGGTTGACAACGCCATACAGTCTTGTTTCTTTGAGGACAAGCTAACCAGCTTTTTGCCTAAGAATTGAGCTCCACCGAAAGTAATCTTGAAGGTATCTTTACATCCCGCATAATTAACATCTGAAAATCCGGTTAGTTCAAAACCAGAATCATTCGTATACCAGAGACCCATATTAACAGTTCATCAGAGATAACAAAAGATCCTTGTAACCTCCTTGAGGTGCTTCTCGGTTGGCTTAGCCTGGTACCGAGAACATAAACAAGTAGCATGTACAATGTCCGGTCTGCTTGATGTAGGATACATTAGGGCACCGATCATGCTATGATATTTTGTTGCATCAACTAGAGTCCCATTTTGATCTAGGTCAAGTTTGTCTTTAATCTACATTAGAGTTCCAACGGGATCACAAGTTTCCATTCCATATTTTTTAAGGAGTTCTAACACGTAGTTAGACTAGTTTATAAAGATGCCATAAGGGTATTGGTAACTTGTAAACCAAGGAAAATGTAATTTCCTCCATCATCGACATTTCGAAGCGGCTTTTCATGAGGTCAGAAAATAGCTAAGTATAGCTAGGGTTTGTAGAACCAAAGATAATATCATCTACATAGACCTTACCACTAAGATGTCATCGTCGAAGCGCCTTATAAACAGTGTTGGATCAATGGTGCCTTTGAAGAAGTGATTTTGTAGGAGAAACGTTGGCAATTCGTCATACCATGCCCTTGGTGCTTGCTTTAATCCATATAGTGTCTTCTTTAACTTGTAGACATGGCTTGGATGATCAGCATCGATGAAACCTTCAGGTTAACACACGTACACATCTTCTTCTAACGTACCATGCAAGAAAGCAATTTTCATGTTCATTTGAAACACGATGAACGATTTATGTGCAGCATATGCCAAAAATATCCTGATAGCTTCCATTCTAGCAAACGAAGCGAAGGATTCTTCAAAATCTATTCCTTCCTCTTGGCGGTACCCTCTCAGCACCAGACGAGTCTTGTTTTAGATGACCGTGTTCTCTTCATTAGGCTTGTTTTTGAATAACTATTTCAAAGTAAGGGGTTTTATGTTATCTGAAGCAGGAACTAACACCCATACATCAAGCCTTTTGAACTGAAGAAGCTCTTCTTACATTGATTCAATCCATGCAGGGTCGGTCATAGCCTCTTTGACATTCTTTGGTTCCATAGTGCTCACCGTTAATGCATACATACACATGTCACCATCTGATCGGAGTTGATTCCTTGTCAAAACTAGTCGTGAGGGTTCTCCTATCACTTGTTCTAGAGGGTGATCCTTAGTCCACTTATATTCATGAGGGTATGGTTGGTAAAACCTATGCTTGTTTGATGGATCTACGTATTATGAAGATGATGACTCATCAGCACTTGTGGATGGAGTAGCAAAAGGATTTACAAACGTATTTCCATTGAGCATAGCATTCGGACTATGTTTTTGTTGTGTTTCGAGCTTGTCAGCATCCTGTGAAGTGTTTGGAAATTTTGTAACTTGAGAGGATGAATTTGTTAGTGTTAGTGCGGTGTCTGCTATTGTTGTAGATGTAGTTGGAGTCTGAAGAACTTGAGGTGCTTGAGCAGCGAGAACAGTTCTTGGAGCAACTGACGGTTGACCACCAATGTAATCATCATACATAGCTTCGAACAGTAAATCCAAATCACGTTTAGTTGGTTGATGAGTTGTTATTGTTGACGGAGCATAAGTAAGATCGAGTCCTGAACTGATTTGTCTAGGAGTTATGCTTTGAAGCGCGAGTTTTAAACTACTTTGTTCAAAAGCCATAAGCCCGGGTTTTACCCTTCGTCACAATAACAATACCATCTCCATCTTCGTTATACTAGCATTAAAGCTGCACCATTTGAGGCGCTTTATGGTCGTAAGTGTCGATCGCCTGTTTGCTGGGACGAGGTCGGTGATGTTCAGCTCACCGGTCCAGAAATTATTAGCGAGACAACCAAAAAGTTTCGATCATTCAAATCAAAAGCAGAATTCAAGCCGCTTATGATCGCCAAAAGAGTTACGCCAATGTGAGGCGCAAGCCGTTAGAATTTCAAGTTGGTGACAAGGTCATGTTGAAGGTATCACCTTGGAAAGGGGTTATCTATTTTGGCAAACGGGGGAAGTTAAACCCGAGATACAATTGACCTTTCAAGGTGTTAGCAAAAGTGGGAACCGTTGCTTACAGAGTCTAACTTCCTTAACAATTAAGCAAGGTTCATAGCACTTTCCACGTATCCAATTTAAAGAAGTGTTTATCCGACGAGCCGTTGGCAATTCCGTTGGATGAAATACATATTGATGATAAGCCTTACTTCGTTAAAGAACCAGTGGAGATCATAGATCGTGAAGTCAAACGGTTAAAGCAAAGCCGTGTCCCAATTATCAAAGTTTAATGGAACTCTAGGAGAGGTCTTGAGTTCACATGGGAACGTGAAGATAAATTCAAGAACAAGTATCCACACCTCTTCACTAATCGCGCATCTTCATCCAATTATTGAAAGTCATTTTACGGAGGAAGACTGTAACAATCCGTTATTTCAGGTCATTTTACAACTTCAATCTTGCCATTATTTATTTTTAGGGTTTTACGCATTTACTTTCAGTTTTCATCGTTTAGTTAAATCACGTATACTAAAAATCAACAATCAACGTAAACGAGCATCAAACAAATAAAAGTTTACGTCAAGCAAGCATTATATTATTTTTACGAAAATAATAATTAACTTTTTATATTTTATTTTTATACGTTACGTAAAATGATTACGTTTCGCATTTTGGAACCTTTTTGTATACAAGTAAACCATTCTACCTATATATACTCAATCAAATACCTACAATTATACTCAATACCAAAAATTATACAAACTTTCATATCAACACATTCATGGCCAGTTACATACTAGATAAAACACATGAGATATTATCTAAAAGTGTTCTAGAAGACCAAGTACAAACTACCAACTAATCTTACAACATAGCAACTATCCTTACACATACCATACTAACTCTTACAAGGCACCATCCCCCCATGAGGCTCTTACAAAACTGGACCAACTCCACCCTAAAACCATGGTTTGGTTTATGGTTTTGCCAAGATATTTATGCTATAAATAGCTTCCTATTCCAAGAACTCTCACACTTATCATTTCACTAGCAAAAATCAAAGAAACTCTCTCATTCCTTACAAAAAGCCATGGCTCAAATAAGCTAGAAAAAACTTTCATAGTTTTTGATTTTACAAAGATACAAGTGTACTAGTATTGTTAGTAATGATATCTAAGGTATTTGAAAGTGGTTTGGAAGCTTGGTTGGCAATTAATCAACGGTTAATCAAGAAGGGAAAAGCTAGGGTTTTCAAGTTGAAATTAGGGTTTCTTGAAAGTATTTAGGGTTAAATACTTGAGGTTGATTTTGTGTATCATCTTCATCCATCTTCCTAAGGTCTAATAAAAACCCTAATATCTTCTAATTATTCATTTCTTCATATATATTAATTATATTGTTCTTCATCATCTAGGTTTATTTTATGAGTTTATATAATATAAAGGAGCATAAACATGGTTGAAAATCTATATATTTATATGATGAAATGATGTTGAAAATATAATAGAACACAAGAACACAATTTATATAAGGGTTGGTTAATTTATAGATTTAGTTATAAATTAATTATTGAAAGTTTATTTATAAAAGTTTATAAATAAATAAGTATGAGGACATTTTATTTGAACATAAATGATGGAAAATAATTAAAAGACGTAAAATATGGTTATGTTATTAATTAAATTAGAAGACTTGTAATAATTTAATTATGTCAAAAGTTTATAAAAACAAATTATATATCAGTTATATACAAACTGTTTTAATATTTTGTAACAATTCAAAGTTTTATAAATTCTAGAAGTATTTTATTATGATATTACATTTCATAAGGAATCAAGCATATAAAGAAATCAAAAAACGAAGGTATAACGAAGAAGTTATGATTTTTGCAAGATTATGATAAAAAGTGTTTTTATAAAAGTTATTTTATAAAACTGTAAAGGTACGGAATCTGATAAATTCTAGGAATATTTTATCTTGACAGATCATTTAATGAGGATTTCAAATCTATTAGGTACACTAAGATTGGAATTAAAATGAAAGAGTTGTGATTTTTACAGGTTATATACAAAAAGTATTTTTATATAATTAACAGTCTGATTTTACTGTTACTGTATGAAACTTAATAAATTCTGGAGGTATTTTATTTTGATAGAATATCTCAATACGAAACCGGGAGTATAAAGAACACTAAAAACGGAATTGAAACGAATGAGTTATGATATTTACAAGATATCGATAATTAAGTTTATAAAAAGTAATTTTATAAATAACAGTTTACTGTTACTATTCACGTACAAACTTTTATAAATACTGTAAATATAATATTTGTATAGATTTTCTCAATACCAAACCGTGGGTATAAAGAACGTGTAAAACGGAGTTAAAACAAGAAAGATATGATTTTCTATGCACTATTTTACTCTTGTGCAATATTTTCCTGACATGAATAGTGTTGGTTCGTTTTAATAACTTTACAAAACAATGTAGTATTACTTATATAATATTTATACATGTTTTTAACTTTATAAATATTATTTTTACAAAATGATTAAACCATTTATATAATGACATTATATAAATAATAAAAATATCAAATCAAGTGTTATTAACAAATAATCAATTATTTGACAAAAATAATATTTTTACGGACACATATACTTGAACATTAAATATCAAGCGTAACTTAAATATTGTTTCGACAAGTATGAATTAAACAAAAAATCTTAGGTGGTGATATAACTCTATAATTTATATTGTTGTATTTATTTCAATTACACTATACTCATACGACCTATAAAATAATTAGGTTGCATTCGGATTTTACGTGACGATTCACCCATTTGATTTATATAATCAATCCATTCACTGATGTGAGTTCATAGCCCCATTTTATACAATTACAATAATTTACAACTTTTGAGGTGAGAAACATGCATTGTTTTAAACTTGGACGCAAGTACACTTTTAAATAAATTACAAGTTTGCCTAAGTAGCGATAACTCACTATGCCCATGAATCATGAACTGTCAATTACTGGAGGTAAGCGCGAGTGTTATAAATAGATCTATTTAGGATTGACATCCCCGTTCGGGTGAGTAGCGCTCACTAGCTTTGGTGTACCGAACTAACGTACGTATACCATGTCAGAACATTTTGGATGTTGCAGGTTGAACATCTACACGGGCATATTATTGGCATTAACTTGCAGACATACATGATGTAGATTCAGTGTCATGAGCTTAGGGAATCATAATTACATTTTGAGATATTGTATGTGTTACATATTTTACACTTTGAATCTTGAGGTCCTACTTTATATACATACATAAACCTGTGAATTAACCAACTTTATGTTGACATTTAAACCATGTTTTTCTCATGTCAATAAGTGCACAACATGGATACATTTGGAAGCATCATTTTGAAGTCAAAATGCACTAAAGATTTACTGCATTACATTTTGGGACATTTTGTTATGTATCAAAATCATTATGTTTTCACAACAATGAACTATTTAAGCTTGGAGCTTTTGTAAAAACATTTCAGTCAATCGAATGTATCTTTTTAAAATGACTCATATAGAGGTCGTTCTTATATCTTGTGATGTTGTTCTATGAAGTAACACTCCGGGACCTTTATTTCGCCGCGACCCAATTTAGGGGTGTTACAACAAACACACATATAAACATTATGATATATATATATATATATATAAAATCTAATATAATATATACAATATATCAATAATATATATATATATGTATATATAAAATATTATATGTATATATATATAATATTTATCTATTTATATAAAGTATGTATATATATAATATATGTATAGATATATATAGATTGTTTAATATTTAAGTATATATATAATATATGTATAGATTATATATTATAAATAATATATGTATATATATATACATGTATAATATATAATACAATGAATATATATATATATTTATATATATATATGAGTATATATAGTATATGTATATTATATATATGTATCTATATATATATACATATATATAAATATCTACATAGTATAATAAAATACATAAATATAAATATATAATACATATATAAAAATGATATACATAAATATATAATATACATATATATATATATATATATATATATATATGAGGTGTGTGTGTGTTTATCAATATATATATAATAAAATATATATATATAAATATATATATATTATATATATAATAAAATGAATGTATAATATAATAATATATATATATAATATAATATATATATATAATTATTATATATATATAATATATATGTATGTATAGTATATGTGTGTATATATACATACATATATAATATATACACATAAAAGTATAAAAATACAAAATATATATATATCTATATATAAATATATATATATATATATATATATATTATATATATATATATAATAATAATTCCACCCACAAAATAAATATGAATTAAAAAGTTTGATTTATTATTTATTTATTTATATGATATTAATTATATATTATTATATAATAAAACTGGTCTGGTTCGGTTTTTACGGTTCGGTTTTTGGACGAAAACCAAAACCAAACAGAAAATTTTTGGTTTTTGAAAAATTAAAAACCGAACCACCGGTTTCTAGTTTCAGTCGGTTTTTCCAGTTTGGTTTTTTTAGTTTTTCTGTTTGGTTTTGATTTTTTCTGCTCACTCCTATTGAGAAGGGCTTTAAATAGAGCGTGGAATTACAGTATATGGATAAGAATAATAATGTGAAGGGTACAAAAATGGTTAGAGTAGAATATAACTGGAAGCCTCATATTCGTAATCATTGTGTGGTGTTTGGACATAATTGGCAGCAATGCAAGAAGAGAGAAAGAACTGCTGAGGAAGTTACTAAGGGTTTGAAATCAAATACATATGAGATCAGGAAAGGAAGTTTCAACATGGATGGTGGAAAAAGTAATATGGAAAGAGTTAGAATGGAAAGGACTAATATGTATAGTAAGACTAATGTTGGAGTAGGAAGGAATCAGGGGAATACTCAGTATAATAATTGGCAAACCAAAATGCAGTGGAATAAGAAGAAGCCTAATATGGAAAATATGGGTGGAAATGGTAAGGAGAAATCATTTGAGGAAGAATTCCCTAAATTGCCCGTGAAGAATGCTAAGGAGAAAAGTGCATTGAGTATACCTGGTAATGAAAGGCAGAAAAACAAGTTTAGTGTGTTAGTTGATGTGAAAAGTGATAACATGGAAGAAATTAAAATGTTGAAGGACATAATGATTGTAGATCAGTACCTTAACAAAAGAATTGAACCTAGCTGTCAAAATTACTAGAGATTGGTCACAAGATATGATTTTGTACATTAAGAGAGCATGGGAAGCTAATAGGGAAAAGGAAACACAAGATCAAGAAGTTGGTACGGATAGCATAGTGGAAGGAATAGTAGAAGATGTGCTTGAGGATGATACTTTGACTACATAGAATTTGATAGTTGAGGATATGTGATGAGGTATCATTTTATACACTATTTTGGGGTTATTTAACCCCCTAAATCATGCAAATATGCCTAGATTATGTGCTTAATCGTTTGTTTTCAAGTTTTTAGCACTTGGATGACATTTGGAGGAAATACACGTAACTTGGGCTCAATTAGAGAAGAAACAGACAAGACTACGGCTCTACACCAAATATCTTGAAGAACCACACATACAAAGCATGGAGACGGCGTCGCAAGTATAAAGCGACGCCGTCGTGATTTGCAAAGTGACGACGTCAAGGATTTTGTGACGACGTCAGAACGTAGCCACCTTAAAGAGGATCTAGAATCATTGACGTGGCGACGACGTCATGGCTTCAAAGCGACGTCGTCGCGTCACTTTTCTTATAAGTACAAAACCTATTTTAGGGTTTTAAAGTGTGTAGCTTTGTATAAATTTTGGGAGATGAACCCTAGTTATTCTAGAAGCTTTTAGGCTGTTCTTAGGGCCTCAAAACCCTATTGTATCTCCTTAATCCATGTTTTAATCAAGTAAGATTGTTTATCTTTAATCATTCAATATGTCTATGTGTTGTTTGATAGATTTATGTTCTTGCTTTCTTTATAACATGCTAGGCTAAACCCTCCTTTGTATTTACTTATGATTGTATGAAACTTAGATTGTAGATCCTTTTAATGTTGCTTCTTGTGATGGATGTGCGCGTTAGGCTTTAGAAAACTAGCCATAAGATATTAAATTGGCATTGACGTCTAGGGAAACGCGAGTGTGTAGAAAGGATACCATCTGGGAAGAGTCTTCATACTACCTTACCCCTAATATGGTTGATCCCTCTTAAGATATTTCAATTGCATTTAGTATACTCTTAGGGGCCTTGTAATAGTCTTCATACTACCTTACTTATGCGTTGCCTTAACGGAATATTAAATAGACGGCGGGTTCGTGTAATTCGTTCATGACTTAGGAAATACTTACACAAATCATCACAAGTGTGACAAAGCAACATGATTAGGAGAAATAATCTAAGGAGTAGTACATGATTAAGTAAATACATCTTTTTATCATAAAGTTATCACCAGTAGTTTAGATTATATTTAGTTTTAATTAGTTAAACAAACTAACCTCTTAAACCATGATTTTACCTGCTTTCTATAAAATAAAAATACAAAAAGAATCTTCTCTCAACCCCGTAGACCTCTGTTAGATAGTGATCGAGCCTTCCCAACCTATTCCCCTAGAGAACGATAACAACCCCCGAGTCTTGCCTATACTACACTGCAATGATTAGGTACACTGCCTAGGGAGTTGTAAAACTTCTTGTTGAAGACTTTACAAGACCCGAACATTAAGTTTTGGGCGCCGCTGCGTGGGGAATAGTTAGTTTCCGACCATTGTTTAACTTAGGTCTACTCACTTGAATCCTTTCAAGTGAGATTTTATTTTCATTATATTAGCTTTCTCATAGTCTATCTTTTCTTTGTGTGTTTGTTCATAATTTTCATTAACTATTCCATTCTTCATTGTGGAGAACGCGAATCCACCACCGACCAATAACCGACCTGTCCTACCAGCTGCACTACGCGCAAAAGTTGTCCGAGAACTCCATGAGCTGCATGCAATTTTGGCCCTTGTTGACTCTCGGCTAGAGAGTATTGAACAATTCATTAACAACTTCTCACCAACCCAATGAGACTGATATGAATGACCTTGAGTCTGATGACGAATCAATAGATATACCCCTTGTTCTCCCTTTTCTCATTCAGATAATGATTCGGATGACGATGAAGTTCTTAATGAGTTGAGTGAGTATGAGAATGCTGGAGTACTACGCCGAGAAAGGATAATTAATAGTTTTGACAGGGATGACCTAGCATTCCAATGCATGATTGGCTTTAGGAAGTTTACTGCCTATCTCAACCCTTTTCTACCAATGAATATTATCTCACGTAAAGCCTATAACACAATAATGGTAGAAGTACTAGAGGGCACAGTAAAGAACCTAGTTTCCATCGTTAGGGATGTTTACGTGTTTGTCGGGAGTTTCACCTATATCACAGATTTTGTGGTGTTAGAGGACATAGGAGAATTTATCGTGAGCGATATGGCAGAAGTCTTGATGGGTAAACCCTTTAGAAAAATCACTAAGCTTAAATATGACTTTGCTAAGGGATTGGTCTCATTCACCAAGATCTTTGACACCTACATATTTAGGATGCCTCGTACAATACCTAGGCTCATGAACTTTAATTGGAGTAAGATCCCACCACTGTTAGAGCTCAGCCAACGAGATTTGATGAGCGAACTTAGGCATCCCTATGAGAAGAATAAGCTAATGTACAAGAGTTGCTTAAACCTAGGACCCAAGTATCAAGCGGACGAAAGTATGAAAGAATGGCTCATCCATGGTCATGTGAGCCTACACGAAGTCACGTAAGGACATGTGACTTCGAGTCTAGCTACATGACACGTAAATAAAGAAAAGCGCTTCCTGAGAGGCAACCCAATGTTTATTTTCCCACATTTAGGAGTGTCGTGTGTTTTAATTCTTCTCGTTTATTCTTTTATGTTTGAATCAATTTTGTAATCATGCTTTGCTATGTTTTTAACTTCATCTTATTGATAATCAAAGGTATTTTGTATTAAATAAGTTTAGGGGAAAATATCCGTTTTTTAAGAACCGATTCAAACATATTAAATATTTTGTTTAGATTAATTCGCGTCAGTTTCGAGTCATATGATTGTAATGATTAATCCCAGGTTTTATGCAATGTTTTACACAGGATATAACTAACAAAATTGCGTGTAGGAAATTTTTCAAGAAAAATAAAGAAGAAATCTTCACAGTGGCTGGAGACGGCGTCAGGATTACTCATGACGGCGTCACGCCCCCAGCCGTGTGAAGATTCGAAATTTTTTCAATTATTTTCGAAAAATAAATTATGCAATATCTAAAATTTGTAATTATCTTGTAAACCTGCATAAACCTTTGATTACATCATTACTTTCATCCTATCTTTACTACTTTCATAGAGTCAAACACTAAAATCTCATTGTATATATATCTATCCCGCCGATTTTACGCTTGGTGTAGTTGTCTTTGTCTTTGATTTACAGGTTATATTTGATGAGAAGAAGCTTGGAAGTTCTTAGTAAGTT
>BQNB010022000.1:0-60921 GCA_026074375.1 Tanacetum coccineum | reverse complement strand
CTATTATGCTGATCACATGAATGATATACTTGGTGTGTATACCCAACTTGATGAAGTTACCAATTTGCAATGTGATTACATGGAAGCAGTTGAAAAATGTCAACGTCTTAAAAAAGAGCTTTCAAAAGGTAATATAACGTCAAAAAGTTTTGAAGCACTCCAGACACATGCGATTAATCTTGAAATTTCTTTACAACAATGTCAGAAACAGATAAAAAATGACAAAGCTTTCAAAGAAAATTATTCAAATGAATTTCTGAAAGAACGTGAACAATATTTTGAAATTCAAGACTTGAAAGCTCAATTACAAGACAAAGGCATTGCAATTAGTGAGTTGAAAAAACTTATTGAAAAGTTAAAAGGAAAATATGTGGAAACTAAGTTTGAAAAATCTTCGGTTATTCGTCAACCGAATGCTTTTAAAAGTCAAAGACAATCAATTTTAGGGAAACCAGCAACGTTTTCATATTCTCTTGCAAAGAAAGATTTTTCAAAACCAGTCACTGCACAGATTATACCTCAGAATGTGAAATCAGGTTCTAAGAACACAAATGTCATAGCACCAGGAATGTACAAGTTGGACAATAGGATAACTCAAACTAGAACAACACAGTTACCTCAAGATCTTAAGAAAACTAACAAACGCGTGACTTTCTCTACAGGAGTAATTGCCACTACTAGTGTTAGCAGACCACAACTTAAGAGCAATCAATTACAAGATAGAGTCATGCTTAACAATAGTGAAGTGAAGACAAAGGTTGTAGAAGAACACCGTAGGAACTCTAAGTTTTCTAAGAATAAAATGTCTGTAACTGCGTGTAATGACAGTTTGAATGTTAAGACCTCGAATGTTAACTTTGTTTGTGTGACTTGTGGAAAATGTGTGTTGAATGACAATCATGATTTGTGTGTTCTTCATTATATAAATGGTGTGAATAATAGGTCGAAACAGCCGATTGCTGTACCTATTAGTGTTAAGAAACCCAAACACTCAATAAACCAATCTGTTGCAACACCCCTTAAGAAAACAGTTGCTTCAGAATCCACTAACAAGACTCCTAGAAAACAAATTAGGAAGCTTCATGAGCATGTTAGTAAGACAAGTAAATGGTGGTACTCTAAGATCTCACCACCAGGATACGAATGGAAACCTAAGAATAGTGCAAAGAATGTTAAACCAAATGATAGTTTGCCTCTAGGAAACAAATCTAGAAATGCTAATATTTTGGAATCCAACACTATTAGGAGATCCATTATGTCCAATTCTCCATTGTCTTCTAATTCTTTTGCAGCTCATCGAGATAATCCTGTTCATCGTCGACTCTGGGTGCTCAAAGCACATGACGAGAAATCTCAAGCTTCTCAGTAATTTTGTGGAGAAGTTTCTGGGAACGGTCAAGTTTGGAAATGATCAAATTGCACCGATTCTTGGATATGGAGATCTGGTTCAAAGAAACATAACTATAAAATAGGTTTACTACGTTGAAGTGCTAAATTACAATTTATTATCCGTTTGTCAATTCTGTGATGCGGATTTGGAAGTAGCTTTTCGGAAGTCTACATGTTATATTCATGATTTGAAGGGAAATGATCTACTTACAGGCTCTCGAGGATTAGACCTTTACTCCATTACTCTTCAGGACACCACGACTCCCAATCCAATTTGGTTAATGGCTAAAGCTACATCGTCTCAAGCATGGTTATGGCATCGTCGTCTCTTACATCTGAACTTTGATACCATTAACCTGCTTTCAAAGAATGATATTGTGACTGGCCACCAAAATTAAAATTTGTCAAAGATCATCTTTGTTCTTCTTGTGAATTAGGGAAAGCAAAACGAAAGTATTTCAAGACAAAAACTACCCTGAGTACCAAATGATGGTTACATCTTCTACACAAGGACTTATGTGGTCCCATGTGGGTAGAAAGCATTAGTGGAAAGAAATATGTTCTTGTTATTGTTGATGACTACTCCAGATATACTTGGACTCACTTCTTGAGGTCCAAAGATGAAACACCTAAAGTTCTTATTGATTTCCTTAGACTTCTTCAAAGAGGACTTCATGCTCAAGTTAGAATAGTTTGAACTAACAGAGGCATGGAATTTTTAAATAAAACTCTTCATGCATACTTTGCTAAAGAAGGGATTGAACACCAAACGTCAACTGCTCGAACACCTGAACAAAATGGCATTTTCAAAAGACGGAACCATACTCTTGTTGAGGCTGCTCAAACAATGCTAAGTGCCGCTAACGTTCCTTTATTCTTTTAAGCTGAAGCAATTGCAACATCATATTTCACTCAGAACCGTTCACTCGTAATACCTCGACATGAGAAAACACCTTACCACATCATCAATGGCCGCAAACCGTCTATTAAGTTCTTTTACATTTTTGGGTCATTATGTTACATCATCAGAGATGGAGAGAATCTTGACAAAATGAAAGCAAAAGGTGATGCATGTATTTTTGTAGGGTATTCTACTCAGTCAAGAGCTTACAGGGTATTCAACAAGAGAACAAGAGTGCTAGTTGAAACAATTCATGTTAACTTTGACGAATTGCCTCAAATGGCGTCAGATCAAATCGGTTCTGATCCCGTTCCATAATGTCTGATAATGGTACTTGAACAAGACAGTTTAAGTCCCGTTCCACAAAGTAAAGAAAATGTTCCTTAAATAGTTGAGACAGTAACAACGTCAAATGAATTGGATTTGATATTTAGTCTGATGTTCGATGAATTATTCAATGGATCGTCCCCAGTTGTGTCTAAGTCTTCCATTGTACCTGCTGCTGATACAAGAGATAAACGTCAACAACAAGACACAACTCCATCTACTTCAAAAACTGTTGCTGTAGATTCACCACCATTAAACATTCCTACAACACCTGCACCTGCAAGCCAAACACCAATCATATACCACCTGTCACTCCTATTGAGAATATTAATCAAGCAGAATCTTAAGATCAGAATGTACAAGTTGAAGAAGACGAATTTGTCAACATCTTTAATACACCGGTACTCAATCAAGGGGAGACATCTTCTCGTTATGTTGATTCGTCAAACCTGCATACATTCTATCAACAATATCCCTCTGAACATCGTTAGACAAAAGATCATCCGTTAAAACAAGTCATTGGAAATCCTTCTCAATCAATTAGAACAAGACGTCAGCTAGAAACAGATGGCGAGATATGCATGTTCGCACTCACTGTGAGTCGAACTGAACCTAAGAACATCAAAGAAGCCATGGCTGATTCTGCATGGATTGAAGCGATGCAGGAAGAACTTCATCAGTTTGATCGATTAGATGTATAGGAATTAGTCGACAGACCATTATGTAAAAATGTTATTAACCTGAAGTGGATCTGGAAAAACAAACGTGATGAGGAACAGACTATGATTCGCAACAAAGCTCGTGTTGTATCTAAGGGATACATCCAGCAGGAAGGAATAGACTTCAAAGAGTCATTTGCTCCAGTTGCTAGATTGGAAGCAGTCAGGCTATTCATTGCGTATGCTGCACACAAGTCATTTCCTATATACCAGATAGACGTCAAAACTGCGTTTCTTAACGGTCCTCTAAAGGAAGAAGTGTACGTCAATCAGCCAGACGGATTCATTGACCCACATCATCCTGACAAAGTTTATCATCTCAAAAAGGCATTATATGGACTCAACCAAGCTCCAAGGACGTGGTACGATGAACTCTCCAACTTCCTGCTATCCAAAGGATTCTCAAAAGGTTCTATCGATCCAACTCTGTTCATAACTAAACATGGGGAAGACATATTGCTTGTGCAAATTTATGTTGATGACATTATTTTTGGTTCTACAAACCCAAAACTTTCAAAAAGATTTGAAGAATTAATGCACAACAAATTTGAAATGTCTATGATGGGTGAGCTGAAATTCTTCTTAGGAATTCAGATCCACCAATCCCCATGTGGTATCTTCATAAACCAGGCTAAGTATGCTCAAGAGATACTTATAAAGCATGGTATGACCTCGTGTGATAGCATTGGTACACCAATGGCTACTAAACACCTTGATGCTGACGTGAGTGGAACTCCGGTTGACCAAACGAAATATCGTAGTATGATCGGAGCACTCATGTACCTAACAGCTAGTAGACCAGATATTGTACATGCAACCTGTTATTGTGCTTGCTATCAAGCGCGACCGACTGAGAAACATCTCACTGCAGTTAAATGGATCTTTTGGTACCTAAAGAATACCATTAACATGGGTCTCTGGTATCCAAAGGACATCGGTTTCGAACTAACAGCTTTTTCAGATTCGGATCACTCGGGTTGTTTAGATTCAAGGAAGATCACATCTGGAGGCATACAATTTCTAGGAGGTGATAAGTTGGTTAGATGGTCATCCAAGAAGCAAGACTGTACTTCCATGTCTACAGCAGAAGCCGAGTATGTGTCTTTATCTGCGTGCTGTGCTCAAGTTCTATGGTTGAGAACTCAGCTCACAGATTATGGCTTTTACTTTGAAAAAATACCCATCTATTGTGACTCAAAGGTAGCCATAGCCATCTCGTGCAATCTAATCCAGCATTCACGTACCAAACACATTGATGTCAGATATCACTTCATCAAAGAACAGGTTGAAAAGGGTATTGTTGAATTATTTTTTGTCGGAACTGAATACCAGTTAGCTGACCTGTTTACTAAAGCCTTATCCGAGGATAGCTTTAAGTATCTCATCAGACGACTCGGTATGAGATGTTGACTCCAGCAGAACTAGAGGTTTTGACAAATGAATCTGCTTGATCTATCAAACATCGAATCTGTATATACTTTTGATTTTACACTTTATTTTGATTTATAAATTTTTTTTGAAAAAGAAAATACAAAAATATAAAACCAACAAAAAGAAAATAGAAAAATATAAACTCTAGAAAAACAAAATATAAAATCAGAAAAATTTCAAAAATACCAAAAAGAATCTTCTCGACATGTCTCTTGGAATCGATAACATTTACGTACCTAGAAATGTCGATTAACATTGACACGGGTGTGTAAATGAAGTTCGAGCAAGAGTTCAAACGCTTTAAAACATGTCCTTTGCGTTTTAAAACCTTTGTACCCTACCCGCCAAAACCATACCACCTCTCCCCCACTGTTTTCTTGCAATACCACCTCCCTAGTACACTTTCCTACACTCACAGCTCACCCCTCACCATTTCCCACCTTACCCTGCCCCTATAACTCTTCCCACTTGGAAATCACTCAACCCCGAAGACCCCATCAATGGCTGAGATCATGAGAAGGCAAATGGAGGGCTAGGATTGCTTGGAGAGACTTTGTATGCTCACAGCAAACTCATCCCAAGAGCTAGAAGTTTTTGAAGGCCTCTATAAAAGAAGAGAAGACAAGCCGAACAAAAAAAAAATCCCGTTTTTTACTTTTCTTAGTTTAAAATTTAATTAAGCTTGCTTTATAATCATTGTACTCAGTTTCTTTTTAAGTTTTTGTTTGTAAACTTTTCAGTTTTTAATACAAGTTAAGAGTGGTTGTGAATTTGAATTGTCGAAATTTGAATATAATCTAAGATGTTTATTTCTGTTTAAATTGCTTAATTATGTGTTTTAAGGAGTTATTAAACCTCAATTATAATTGTTTCTTAAAGCCTGCATTACCAGATAAAAATCATGTTAAACAAGTTTTTTTTTTTTTTTTTTTTTTTTTTTTTTTTTTTTTTTTTTTTTTTTTTTTTTTTTTTTTTTTTTTTTTTTTTGTTTTTTTTTTTTTTTATATTAAGGGATTTTTTTTTAGTGTATGTTTAGTCTGAAAATGGGTCATTTTGGGTTTGTGATGGGTTGTAACCACTCAGCCAACTTTGGCTGAGTGTGTGGGGTTTATTAAGCCTCTTTAATTACCATTTTTAGTTTAAAAATAAGTTTTTAAGTCCTTTCTATATTCTGTCAAAATTTAGCTAAGCCAAAATGAGCTTAAGTGCTCAAGCTGCTTATGCAGCTTAAGCACACTATTTTTGTGCTTGTTGTTGTTGTTTCTAGCAAAAAAAACCCAACCCTTTGCTCTGTCATATAACCATAAGCCACAGTCAGTGTGATGTATGCATGATTTTGTATTAGTCAATTTTAAGTCCTAATATCAGCAACTTTTTCTTAACCTTAATGGCTTAAACTTTGAAAATAAGCTCATTTGCCTCCCCTTTTAATCTGTTTGTGCTTGGATTTGGCTAATAAGCTCTTTAGAGCTTATTGCATAAGCTCAAAAAGGACCCCTAGTCACTGTTTGAGCTCCCCTGGTGCTGAGCACCTAAACTCAGCCCACTTTTCTAGCCTATTTAGATATTGAGCACTAGGATTTTATGGCTTTTTCATATAGCCCATAGGTAGCCCTTTAATTCCCCAAGATTTTATAGCTTATCTCCCTTGTTTAGTTAGCTTAATAATAGCTTAAAGTAAGCCTTTTTCTGTTTTCTTTTAAAATTGTTAACATAGCTTATTTCCTTTCCAGCTTATTTTAGGGCTTATTCTAGGTTGCCTTAGCTTATTTAGGACTCCCCTTAGCCTATTGATTTATTCCCATAGTTTTCTAGCTTATTTGTTGGCTTAAACCCCAAAAAGAAAGAAAAATAAGCCTATAAGCTTATTAAGCTTTTGCAGTCCAAAAGCTCACTTTTCCAGCTTATTAAGTTAGATTGTGGCTAAGTGCCTTATTATGAAAATTGGGGGGGCTCCCCTGACCCCTTAACAAGTTTTCTTTTATAGCTTTTTGATAATAAGCTGTTGGACTTGCCTTGTAATCGGGGTCCACTTCAGGGACCAATTGTGTAATTTTCTCTTTTGTAGTTACCTTTGTTAGTCCCTATTGTTAAGCACCCTGTTACTTCGTTAGTCCTTGTGTCCTTTTCACTGTTAGTCCCTTAGGTTAACCACAGTTAGTTTTATTTAATTTAATTAATATAAATTAGGTTAAAATTTAATTAGTTTAATTACTTTTAATATAAACAGTAAAATTTGGGCATTTTTATATTTTTAGAATTGTTAACTTTTTCTTTATTTAATTTTATTTTTTCAGAATTTTTATAACTTTTATTTTTTGTCTTTTTCTATTTTCTTAGTTTTAATTAGTTATTAATCTTTAAAAATTCATAAAAAATCCAAAAATTAATAAAAAAAATATTTTTCTTTTTTACAAAATTTTCTTTTGTCATTTAGTGTCTAGGAAAAATATAAAATTTAGTATAGGCTTAATTTTTCTTAAATTTCAGTCTTAGACCCGTTTTACCGGGTGCGTTTTACCGTTTCTTTTCGTTTTACATTCAAACGACCTCCGTTTTTATTCTAGTTTTCTTTATTTTTCAAATTAAGTTAATTAGGATTTAATTTTGATTTTTAATTTAATTTAGCATTTATTTTCTAAATTTTTAGTATTTAAGTTTCCCGATACCTATTTCTGTTCCCCGTATTTTAGTATAGATTTAATTTTAGGATTTCCCTATAACTAATTTTGTTTCCCGTAGTTTTTAAGATCCCCATTTCCTATATCTGTTTCCCGTAGATTAAATTAGGTTTTATTTAATTAATTTTAGTTGTAATTATATCAGTGTTTCCATCATATATTCTCCATCATTCAATTTCTCATCAAACCAGGATTATTTTCAATTGCAGCCTCGTTGGGACATACGACCCGGGAATATCTCTTCCGGAATCTTTTTATAATTGATTCTATCTTGTGTATTTTATCCTTTTGTGGAATTTGACCTTTTGCCTTGGTCAAGGGCATTCGGTTAGAATCTGTATTAGGGTTGCTATATAAGTGTATACCGTTCGCGAATCAATTTTTGGCGCCGTTGCCGGGGAGGCATTTGCTACGATTTTTATCCGACTTTGATCTGAACTTGTCTTATTGTTAATATATCATATTAAAAAACACAAAAATATTTTTCTTTTCTTTTTATTAGTACATATCATATAAAAAAAATTAAAAAAAAAAAAAAAAAAAAAATATAAAAAATTGTCCATAAAAATTTAAAATCACAAATGGTAATATACCAAAAATAGAATATTCACACTGAGGTATTTTCATAATATGTTCGGTGAACTATGAGTTCCCAACTCGATACCAAAAGATTTTAAAAATTGCCTTATGTGTTCACTTACGATATACGGCTCACCTCATTTTGATTAACAAACTATAAAGTGAGTTAAAGGAGGGTTGTCCTAGGAACTACGACCCCGAAAGGAGAAAATAAGCTTCGCGCTTTATTCCCTACTCCTCCGATCTCCTGTGCGTTTTTCATTCTGGAGAGCTTACCTGTGAAGTTAAGATGATTATTTGGCTTAAGTTGTCTATCTCTTGTCCGTTTAAAATAGACTGTGAATATATTTTAAATCCAAAAAATCCAAAAAAAAAAAAAAATTAGTGTAACTTCTTTTATTTATTTATTTCATTTTGTGCATGCGCACTCGATCTCAGTCTCGTGAGCAAACGTCCTCCTTCCTCCAGAAGGACCGCCAGTTGTTATACGAACATCTTTCGTATAGAATACCCATTTCAGGAAGATCACTACCGTAGAAGCCAATGGCTGACACTCGAATATGGCGCAATTGCTCCAAGCACCACCGTAGGGGTACTGAGGACGCATCCTTATTCACTGAACATTGTGGCATACTATTTCGAGCTGAAGCATGGAGTTAATCAATCTTTCCAGGAACAAATAGTTCTGTCGGTCATTGACAAAGAAGGGACCGCAATGCTCATTCCGTTACTTCAAACAAGATCTACCTCCACATGAGGGTCCCAATGTTCCATTTGATACGATTATTAAGCTTTGATTTTTCCATTCTCTATCGAGGGAGCAGCCAGTATATGGCTTAGAAAAAGAACCCATCGATCCATTCATACTTGGGACGATCTAGTATCAAATTCATCATTAGTTCTTCACTCCCTCTAAAACGACGAATCTTCGCAATGAGATCACCAGATTTCAGCAAAGGTTAGATTGAAATCGTTTTATGAGGCTTGGATGTTTCATATGATCTACTTTGGGCATGTCCACACCATGGATTCTCAGAATTGCATCAACTTGGAGACATTCTATAATGCTTTGAACATTAATGATCAAGACTCATTGGAACTCAGCAGCAGGTGAGGAAACTTTTTTGGACAAAAAATGCCTCGGAGAATGTTTTAAAAAAATCATTGAGAGCAAGTCCAAAGTCCGTCAAACACGAGCTAAGGCAAGTTGTTGCCAAGGTATAGTACAAACTCTTCCATCAAGATGTTTCATTGATGTTGCGAACTTAGGATATTGTTCCGAGCATTGCTCTTAGCAAAAGAAGATCCATGCTTCTGCTCCAAGTTCAGGCTACTGCACTGTCTCAAAGCAGTTGAGCTAAGTTGTGTTACGTGTTGGTGGTGCCCTTTCTCATCAAAATGTCAGTCCACTCATGGAAACGTTTTATAGGGACAACATTTTGAGTATGTGTCACAAGACGCTGCAGCTAATTTACAACCAAGTAAGCTCCAATTTCCCGACCTCAAATGGTTGCATAATCATATGTAGACCTCCTGGTTTTTCCACCGTTCAGAACTCTCAAAAGCTAATAATGCTAACAATTCAATGGGGGAATAACTTTAACCAAAATCGAGGAGAGCAATTTAACCAAAACGAGGTGGAAATTTTAACCAGTCCAATTTCAGTCAGTAAGCAACTTCATAGACCCCAGTGTAATCAGTTCCAGCTTATCAAGCCCCCCTTCCTCAGACACACAGTGTCACCAGAACGATTTTGACCAACTACGTCTAAGGCTAATGATGCTTTCATGTGAAACATGCAAAATAACCTCCAAAAGACCAGGGTCAGAGAATGCAAATCAAACAAAAAATTGAACAATCAAATGCAACATCTGACTGATTATGTTGGCTAAAATTTGTAACTGCCCAATACGCTTCTACTTCAGGGTCAGGGACACTCCCTGGTAACACAGTTAATAACCTAGAGAAGACTTTATAAGGGTGCATCACTACCGATGCCCGGTGTTGGCAATCAAGGACCTCCAATTCCTACTTTCTTCAGTAGTGGAAGCCAATTCCCGAGGGTGACAAAAGGACCAAGGTGCCCCTTCTTGCTCACAACAGTACCGCACCCGGTCCAACTCCGGTAGGTCTGAACCAATCACAACTCCCAGTTCTTGTGCCATTTGTTGCTCCTGTTGTTGCTCCCGTGCCAAAACACTAAACCTTCAGTTTATCTTCATAAGCCTTCGAGGCGTGATATATGAATAGAGACGTAATCAAGCTAATGAAAAATCGACAATTCTATGAAATCTTCAAAGTGATGAGTTTCGAGATTAGCTTTACGATATGCTCTTGTATTGATGCCAAAATTGCCATTCGCGGACTCTAAGAACCTTACTTGGGAATAAAGAGAAACTTACTGAAGTGGCTCGAACTTCCATGAACCTGTCTAAGCTCGAACTTCGATGATATGAACATTGTTCGGCAACGTCATCTTGAAACAAGTTACCCTGAAAACTTGAGACCGGCAAGTTCCTGAGTTCTTGTGAATTTCCAGGGATGGCAATGATAATGCTTAGCATTAGCCGAATCTCGTGCTAGCATTAATCATACTGCCAATTTCAGTCTGGGAAAAGCTTTCGCTTCCTGGATCTTAATCCAGCTTGCATGACACTCGAACTTGCGGATCGATCAATTTCTAACCAATGGGGAATTGCAAAAAAGACATCTCGTTAAAAGTTGGTGTATTTCACCTTTCCGGCCGACTTTGTGGTTGTAGATTTGTGCACAGACCCCCGAGTCCCTTTATTTCTCGGGAGGTGCTCTTAAAGGAACAAGTCGTGATTTGATGATGTGCACAGGGGGAATTAACATCTTAGAATAGGAAGTGAACCATTCACCTTACAATTTGATCAGACTTCGAGATACTCGGCCAATTACACTCACATGACGCAACAAGATTGACGTCATTGATATGGCTTGTGAGGAATACTCTCAGATGTTCTTGGTTTATGATATAATAGGAGTGGAAATTCCATCCGTATTATGATCCAAATTGTTGCTACTTCTTATCTCTTACCCTACTCATTTTGGGGATAGTGATTTCCTGCTTCTCGAAGAAGCGACTTTTCTTGGTTATAGAGATGATCCGATGTCAGCATATTAATCCATTCTACTATGATTCCTGTGAGGGACATTCTTATTCTAGAAGCCATCTTGATACGAGAACCCACACCTTCCCCCTCAATGGTCAGGAACTTTTCTCCCAGGAAGTCCGAACTGAGGCTTTAAGGTCTCGTGAAACTAATACAGCCACTTCTTCGTTGATGAACCTATGAGGGTTGAACTCAGGAAACTGCCTCCCCATCTCGAGTATGCATTTTTGGAGGGCGACAACAAGTTGCCCGTCATTATTGCTAAAGAGTTGGATGTTGAGGAAAAATCCGCTCTCGTTAAAAGTGCTCTATAAAGTTCACAAGCGAGCTCCGGATTGGAATCTTTTGACTTTCAGGGTTATTCAACCCGGAATTTTGTAACCACAAAGTTTTCTATGGAAGAAAGACTATGCACCAGCGGGTCAACATAAAGAAGTGTTTAAATCCAAAAAATCCACGATGTTATTAAAAAGGAAGTTGAAAAAACTTTCTCGAAGCTGGATTGATTGACCCTATCTCCGACCAGTACTGGGTATAGCCCGATACCATTGTGTACCATAGAAAGGGTAGGATTGACTGTGGTAGTGAACGAGGAAAATTGAGTTTTTATTCCAATCGTTTGGTTACCGTGATGGGAGTTGCATTGACTATCGTAAGTTAAATGAGCCACCCGTCAAATAATAGACCACTTCACACTCTACGTTTTTGGACCAATTGCTTGGAGCGATTAAGCGGGGAAAATGAATACTACTGTTTCTCGATGGTTTCTCCGGTTATTTCCATATCCCCATTGACCCCCATGTGATCAAGAATGACTACTTTTACTTGCAAAATACGGAACGTTTGCCTGACCGTCGCATGCCTTTCGGGCTTTGCAATGCTCCAGGCTGTGGTTTCAAACGATGATGATAGCAATCTTTCCCATGACATGGTTGAGAAGACGTTGGAAGTCTTTATGGACGACTTCTCGGTCTTTGGGAATTTCTTTCCAAAAATGACCTATCCCGTTTAGACCACAATGCTTCAAATGGTTTGTGATGACACACAATTAAGTCTTAACTGGGAGAAGAGCCATTTTCTGGTCAAAGAGGGCATTTTTTTGTCCTCGGCCATAAGATTTCTATGAAAGGGATTTGAGGTATTGAACAAAGCCATATCGATGTCATTGCAAATTACCTATTCCCACACCGTCAAAGAATTAGGAGTTTTCTCGGTCATGCGGTTTTTACCGGGGTTCATTCAGGATTTATCAAAAATATCCCGACTCATATGACCCATCTCCATGAGAAGAATACTCCATTCCTCTTTTCCGATGACTGCATTCGAAGCTTCCAATCATTGAAAGAGAGACTTATCGGAAGCTACCCAATCTGATTGCCTCCAAATACTGAGGACCTTCATTTGTGCTTATGTGCGATGCAAGCGACTTGCCATAGGTGCTGTTTTGGGCAACGTCTTGAGAAAACATTTTCGCCTATCCACTATGCTTAGTAAGGGACCTGATTTGAAGCACAAAACAAACTACACTACGACTGAAAAGTGTTATTGGACATAGTGTATTGCTTTCGGAGAATTCAGGTATTACTCTCATACCATGAACAAAAGCATAGTGCATACGGGACCATTCCGCCTTATGTATCTCTTTGCAAAAAGGATGCCAAGGCTTTGAGATTGCCCGATGGGTTCTCATCCTCCAAGAATTTGACTTTCATAGTATTGATACTAAAGGAGCGAGAATGCCTCGCAGTTCGATATCTGGTCCTGATTGGAAAAACCCGTATGAAAACGTCATTGATCCTAAAGAGATAATGAAAGTTTTTCCTCTTGGAGACGTTAAATATGGTGACTTTCGTGGAGATTTCTAAAAACAACGTGTTTGCCGACTTTGCAAATTAACACGATGTGGGTGGATTCATTGTGAAGGGCATGTCGGAGCCCAGCTGAAAAACAAGTTTTTCAAAGAGCGTTAAACACTATTTCTGGGACGGACCCTTCTTGTTTAAAATTTGTGGGCGGGGGGGGGGAGGATCAAATGATCAGGCGATGTGTGCACGGCAATGCAAGCTCTTGAGATTCTCTCAGCTTGCCACAATGGAACCCACGGGGTGACATCATGGTGCTACCTCAAGCCAAAAAGATCTTTGGTCTGCCGAGTTCTTCTTGGCCCACATATTAAAGATGCCCACGAGTTTGTCAAGAACTGTTGACTCGTGCCAACGTCAAGGAAATACATTCACAACGTGTGATGAGTGCCTCAAAACACTCCATCCAAGTTTGTGAATTTCTATGTCATGTGGGGCTATTCGACTTATGGGCCCGTATCCCGTTTCTTCACGAAGGATCAAGTATATTCTCGTGGGCAAGTCGGGACTATGTCAAAATGGTTGAAGCGAAAGCGCTCCCCACCAATGATGCCCGAGTAGTTGCAAATTTCTTGAAATATCTCTTCGCCAGATTTGGTGCTCCTATTAGTGCTATCATATGTGACCGCGGAACCCATTTTGTAATGACAAGTGTTGCAAGGTCATGCAGAAAATAGAGAGTTACTCAACGTCTCTCCACGCTTAACACCCACAACAAAGGTGGCATGTGGAAGTATCAAATCGTGGTTGAATAAAGTATCTTGGAAGGCCTTAGGGTGAAATCCGTGCCTCTCTGGTCGGACAAACTAGTTGATGCACTATGGCCTTCGCACAGCTTACAAAACCACCCATGGGTGTACTCCTTACTAGCTTGTGTATAGGAAAGCTTGCCCATCTTCCGATCGAGCTTGATGCACATAGCCTACTGCGGCCTTCTAAAGCAAGCAAAAATTTGATCCTGTAATTTACTGGTGATCACCGGATGGAAAGTTCAAATCAATGAACTTAATGAACTCGTGATCATGCCTATGTGAACTCTTTTGATCTTATAAGGCCAAAACAAAGTGGCTCATGACTCACATGTCATAAACGTTGTTTTCAACATTGGTGATAGAGTCCCTCCTCTTTAATTTAGATTAAGGATATTTTCTACTTTCTAATATTTTGGGCAACTAAAATCCGTTGGAAGGCCCTTGCTCACCATCACTAGAAGTATTTCCATACGGCATGTGTTGAGCTTTCTCAAGCCAACGGGCCAAATTTCAAAGTGAATGGTTTCATCGCGGCAAGCACTACTTTGAGAGGGAACGTTACACACTTGGTAGTTCAGTCTCAAACTTTTCCCATGGTTCAATAAATCTTGTGATGGGTGTTTTTTTCTTTTTCATAGCATCGCGACCCTAAACAAGCGTTCGTGGGAGGCACACCATGCTTATCCGTAGTTATTATAAGTGGTTGTTGTTATGTAAAGATAGCTTGTCTTTTCCATTACCGTGTTTCCTTGGTTGTTTGTTATTGTTTATTGTCCAGGATTGCTCGGACTTGTGAAGACTCTCAGTTTTGTGTTCTCTAGAGTTTCACATCTTCAAGCATTCATTATGGAAATCCGTTACCTAATATTATTTGCATATCGTTTTATCTATATTGGCATACCTCATAAATGGCCTTAGATTAATTGTATACCCTTCAAACATCGAGGACGATGTTTAGGTTCTAGTTTGGGGGGGATATCTTACGATTTGATGTTTCCTTGCAGGCAATGTTACACGTAAACCCGTTTTTACCACAAAATACCAAAAATTGAAAAAATGAAATTATTTTCAAAAATATTAATAAGTTGTTTTGTCACAAGTTTTGCTTTTCTTGTGGGTAGTATAAGAATAATTTTTGACATTGATTCGGGCTTGTTTGAGCCCTAGCTCAGTTACTTTAGGCCAAGCTTTCACAGTATTCTATAGCTTTGAATTTTAAAAATGGTGAAGAACGAGAAAGAAATGATAGTGTTAAATATAAGTTATGTGCCCAAGCAAGATTCTTCTAAAAAACATATACGACAGTTAAGTTATGGTTTTCTCTCACCGTGAAATTTCTAATCCCTAATCAAACTGTACTCAATTTTATTCAACTAAGTCAATCGATGGTTTTCAGAAAAGCTTCAAATATGTAACTTGAGTTTTAAAAGCGAGCTTTTGTTGTGATTTAAAAGATAAATGCCAAAGAAGGATAAATGAATGTGAATGCAAAAATGCTTGAATATTGAAATTTTGCCAATGAAGATGCCAGTTGATATTATGGAACAAGTTAAAGATGTGTGTGATAATCCCATCCGCTGCACCGAGGTGGGTTCAAACTAAGAGTTCTTTGCTTTTAGGAATTTGGTTTTTTTAATCTTTTACTATGTGTCGTGATATCTCAATTGGTAGAAAGGTCATAGGTGCAGGGTTCAAACTAAGGCACCATCCTTTGCCATTTTTTGGATAGGTGTTGATGTGATTTACCACTACGCTAGCAACGGGTGGGTTTTTTCAAACTAATAGAACATCGGTCGTTGGTTGTGATATCCTACTCGTTAACACGAGGTAGGGAGTTAAACTAAAGCATGCATTCCTAGCCTTTAACGAACGTATGATTATGATGTTGAACCATGTTGCAAAAAGTTTCTAGAAGTTCTAAATCTCGAAATCAAGTTACGAGTCTTAATAAGTTGTTGATTTGGTCATGTTTCATTTTGAATTATGACTATGGAATAATGTTGGGTATATGGTTAAATTAAAATGAGTACACACATTCATATCGTTATATCATGTTGGGAGTTGAACAATTCACAAGTCATATAGTTCTTGAGGGTCTTAAATATAACTTTATATCGACAATGAATTTGTTTGATTGCTTTTGTTGGACTCCCCCCCCCCCCCTACTCTCTAACTTGTGAAAATCGAGGTCGATTGAATTTATCCGTATAAGGACATCCGGAGATCAACTATAGGGCGCTTCTCATTCTATGATCACCAGTATTAATAAATAAAGAAAGTCAAACTTGTTAAAAAATGAGATATCCAAAAAATATTAGTTGTAGTTAGTGTAAATTCAGAAAAAATGGTTGAAAACGGGGCTTAATGTTTACTACATTACATTGTGTGAGGACACACAATACTTAGTTTGGGGCGATTTGATAAGTGTTAATTACACATATCTTTTACCTCCAAAACGAGCTTAAATGACCAAAAACAGACAAAAAACTGCCAAATATATGTTTGTTTTGCATTTGTATTGTGCAGGAAGTGGATATCATCAAAAAGGCAGAAAACCAAGCCAAAATGACAAAACTGAGCATGGAATGGAAAAGACTGTGCAAAATCAAGGCCAAAGTCCAAAAAAATGGACAAGTTTCAGAGTCAATACAGAGAATCAGCAGTCAAACGGTGCCGGAATGTAAGCATATATTGGATGTTAATCTTAACCATTGATGGGACGGGACAAGCCCTAATAGTATAACTATGATGACTGATTGAAGGACCAATGGATCGCCCTCATCAATCAATTACAACAACCCATTTGTGTGCAATTGACGAAGACTGTGAAGACCAAATGGGCCCTCAATCAATTACAACAACCCATTTGTGTGCAATTGACAAAGACTGTGAAGACTTTGAAGGCCCAATCCTAGCCCGGTTACAGCCAATCTCAGCCACTGTACACACAAAACCCAAGCCCACACACTCAATTGGGCCCAATAACACAAACCCAAGCCCAATACAAGCCCAAAATCCTTTTTTATAAAACTTTAGGGGCTAAAATTGCCAATTTTGAAACTTGTTTTATAAAGAAAAGGCAAAAATAAAACACAAGGGCTGAAATTGCAATTTTCCAAAAACCCTTTTTCTCTTTTAGTTATAAACAGCAGGGACCAGTTTTGCAAATTACTAAACTTCTTTGTTTTCTTGTTTTTATTAAAACACATGGGCCCATAAGTGTCACTTTCCAAACTTCATTAAACTAAACTCGGGCCAAATTATGGAATGACTAAGAGGAGCCAAAGATGGGGGGGCATTTTTGGCCTCTTTCCCATTCTTTTCGTTTTAAAACTTTACCCGTACCCGCCAAAACAACCACCTCTCCCCACTGTTTTCTTGCAATACCACCTCACTAGTACACCTTCTCCTACACTACATCTCACCCCTCTCATTCCACTGCCCTGCCCCTATAACTCTTCCCACTGGAAATTCACTCAACGAAGACCCCATTCATATGGCTGTGATCATGAGATAGGCAAAATGTTAGGGCTAGGATTGCTTGGAGGATTTGTATGCTACACAGAAACTTCATCCCAAAGAGCTAGAAGTTTTTTGAAGGCCCTCTATAAAGAAGACGAAGACAAGCCGAACAAAAAAACCTGTTTTTTACTTTTCTTAGTTTAATAAATTTACTTAGCTTGCTTTTTTAAAATTGTTGTACTTCAGTTTAGTTTTGTAAGTTTTTGGTGTTAATATACTTTCAGTTTTATACAAGTTAAGAGTGTTTGTGAAATTGAAATTGTCGAAATTTGAAATATAATCTAAGATGTTTAATTCTGTTTAAATTGCTTAAATATGTGTTAAGAGTTATTAAACCTCAATTATAATTGATTCTTAAAGCCTGCATTACCCATAAAAAACAGTTAACAAGTTTTTTTATATTAAGGGAGTGTTTGGTTTAGTCTGAAAATGGGTCATATGGGGTTTGTGATGGGTTGTAACCACTCAGCCAACTTTGGCTGAGTGTGTGGGGTTTATTAAGCCTCTTTAATTACCATTTTTAGTTTAAAAATAAGTTTTTAAGTCCTTTCTATATTCTGTCAAAATTTAGCTAAGCCAAAATGAGCTTAAGTGCTCAAGCTGCTTATGCAGCTTAAGCACACTATTTTTGTGCTTGTTGTTGTTGTTTCTAGCAAAAAAAAAACCCAACCCTTTGCTCTGTCATATAACCATAAGCCCAAGTCAAGTGTGCATGTATGCATGATTTTTGAAATTAGTCAATTTTAAGTCCTAATATCAGCAACTTTTTCTTAACCTTAATGGCTTAATAATTTGAACATATGTCATTGCTCCCCTTTTAATCTGTTTGTGCTTGGATTTGGCTAATAAGCTCTTTAGAGCTTATTGCATAAGCTCAAAAAGGACCCCTAGTCACTGTTTGAGCTCCCCTGGTGCTGAGCACCTAAACTCAGCCCACTTTTCTAGCCTATTTAGATATTGAGCACTAGGATTTTATGGCTTTTTCATATAGCCCATAGGTAGCCCTTTAATTCCCCAAGATTTTATAGCTTATCTCCCTTGTTTAGTTTCAGCTCTTAATAATAGGCTTAAGTAAGCCTTTTTTTTTCTGTTTTCTTTTAAATTTGTTAACATTAGATTAATTCCTTTCCAGATTTATTTTTGGCTTATTCTAGGTTGGCCTTAAGCTATTTAGGATACTCCCCTTTGCCTTTTGATTTATTCCATAGTTTTCTAGCTTATTTGTGGCTTAAACCCCAAAGAGAAAGATAATAAGCCTATATGCTTATTAGCTTTTGCAGGTCCAAAAGCTCATTTTCCAGCTTATTAAGTTAGATTGAGCTAAGTGTTTTTATGAAAATTGCTCCCACTTGAGACCCTCTAACAAGTTTTTCCTTTTATTAGCTTGTTGATAATACGCTGTCTGGATCCTGCATTGTAATCGGGGTCCAACTTCAGGGACCAATTGTGTAATTTTCCTCTTTTGTTGTTTACCTTTGTTAGTCCCTATTGTTAAGCACCTGTTTCTTCGTTACGGTCCTTGTGTCCCCTTTTCTCACTGTTAGTCCCTTAGGTTAACCTCAGTTAGTTGATTTAATTTTAATATAATTAAATTAGTGTTAAAATTTAATTTAGGTTTAATTACTTTTTATTTAACAGTTAAATTTGGGCATTTTATATTTTTTAGGAAATTGTTAATTTTTCTTTATTTAATTTTATTTTTTCAGAATTTTTATCAACTTTTATTTTTTGTCTTTTTCTATTTTCTTAGTTTTAATTAAGGTATTAATCTTTAAAAAATTCATAAAAATCCAAAAATTAAAAAAAAAATAATTTTCTTTTTACAAAATTTTCTTTTGTCATTTAGTGTTAGGAAAAATATAAAATTTTGTATAGGATTTATTTTTCTTAAATTTCACGTCTTAGACCGTTTTATCCGGGGTGCGTTTGTACCGTTTCTTTTGTTTTACATTCAATACGACCCTCGTTTATATTCTAGTTTTCTTTATTTTTCTAATTAAGTATAATTAGGATTTTAATTTTGATTTGTAATTTAATTTAGCATTTATTTTCTAAAAAAAAAAAAAAATTTTTAGTATTTAAGTTTCCCAGATACCTATTCTGTTCCCCGTATTTTAGTATAGATTTATTTGTAGGATTTCCCTATAAACTAATTTTGTTTTCACGTAGTTTTTAAGATCCCATTTCCTATATCTGTTATTCCCGTAGATTATATTAGGTTTTATTTAATTAATTTAGTTGTAATTATATCAGTGTTTCATATTATATCTCCATCATTCAATTTCTCATCAACCAGGATTATTTTCATGCAGCCTCGTGGGGACATTACGACCGAGGAATATCTCTTCCGAATCTTTTATAATGATTTCTTATATATTTAATCTCTTTGTGTAGATTTTGGGACCTTTTGCTGGTTAAAGGGCATTTGGTTGGTGATTTGCATTAGTGTTATTTTTATATATATGCTATATCATTGCTCCATACCCCCACCAACCCCTCTCTACAGTTACCTCTCTTCCCTATAAGTGCTCGCTATCAAGTACGGCAGAGAATCGACTGAGGAAACATCTCACTGCGGTTTTTAATAATACGATCTTTCGGTATGTTAAGAAATCACTAAATTGGTACCTCTAGTATTCCAAAGGACATCTGGTTTTGATACTAACTGCCTTTTTAGTTCGGATCACGCGGTTGCTCGATTCATGTTAAGAAGTAACGTAAAAGTACATCTGGTGGCATACAATTTCTAGGAGGTGATAAGTTAGTTAGTTGGTCGTCCAAGAAGTAGGACTGCACTTCAATGTCTTTAGCAGAAGCTAAGTATGTATCTTTATCTGCGTGTTGCGCTCAAGTTCTATGGTTGAGAACTCAGCTCACAGATTATGGCTTTCACTTTGATAAAATACCTATGTATTGTGACTCAAAGGCAGTCATAACCATCTCGTGCAATCCAGTCCAGCATTCCCGTACCAATCACATCGATGTCAGATATCACTTCATAAAGGAACAGGTTGAAAAGGGTATTGTTGAATTATTCTTTGTCGGAACTGAATACCAATTAGCTGACATATTTACTAAAGCATTACCCGAAGATAAGTTTAAGTATCTCGTCAGAAGACTCGGTATGAGATGTTTAACTCCAGAAGAACAGGAGGTTTTGGCAAACGAATCTGCTTGATCCATCAAACATCGAATTTGTAAATATTTTTATTTTTTTCTTTATTTTGATTTATAAATATTTTTGAAAAAAGAAAATACAAAAATATAAAACCAACAAAAATAAAATAGAAAAATATAAAATCTATAAAAACAAAATATAAAAATAGAAAATTTCAAAAATACCAAAAAGAATCTTCTTGACATGTCTCTTGGAATCGATAACATTTACGTACCTAGAAATGTCGATTAACATTGACAACACGTGTTAGAAACATAATTTCACAGTCTAACAAGAGAAGCTCGGTCTTGAAGAAGCAAGCGTTTCATAGCTCGTTAGTTAGTTACAGTGCATAACTCGGACCCAAATGTAATAGAGGAGCGTACGTTTCAGTGCGCTTACTCTAAAAATAAAAGAGAAGTCTTTTATCATGTGGTGTTTTAAAAATCGTTGAACATAATTTTTCAAAAAGAACTTTCAATGTTGAACTGTCTACAATATAATTTGTGGTATCTTTCCATAATAAGTGATATTTGTTTAAATTGTGTGTTCAACACTCTCTTCATCAATATATTTAACAATTGGTACAATTCTAATGTTTATAAGTGGTACAATTGGTAAAATAATGCTCAACAATGTCATCTTAACAAGTGAATCAATTTTTGAGGGGGAGCTTTTTAAAACCAAAAGCCTTTTAATGTATTTTTGGATACATATTATAAATGTCAATTTTATGTATCCAAAAACATTCAAGTGAAATTAAAATGTGGTATATCCAATGTCCAAATAATAATATACACTGTTCACTGAGGCAATCAGAAAATGTTTTAATGTTTTTGGATACTCTTCTTAAATTCTTTTGGTATTCAAAACATTCAAACTAATTCATGCAATATCATGGTATCATTTTTCTCCCCATAGAACTTTTTTATGTCATAAATTTTAATCAATTGGTATTTAAAATACTAAAAGATTTATTATTTTAAATAATGGGAGAAAATATGATTAAAATGTGATATAGAAGCATGTGATCTTTAAGACTCTAAGTGCAACTCTTTCCTTCATGTGCAAAACAATTTCGAATCTCGGAGCACATGTGTAGGGGGAGTATTTCAAAATGTATGTATCAATGGTTTTATGGTTTGATCTATATACCCACAACCAATTAACTCATGGCGTCGATGAAGTCATAAGGTGGTTAAGGTTAGGTATAAGTCCTATGATCCAACCAGAAACGAAGGGATCTACCTAAGGACATTCCATAGATAGAGTTAGAAGTCCTTAGATATAATTGTAGATGAATGAGAATAAGGGAAAAATTCCGAATAAGGTTGAGCTAACACTGGAACAATCACAACAAGGTGTTAGTGATGACATCTTGGTAAACATTGAAGGGATTGAAGAAGGATAATAAAAGTATGGATAAAGGGTGAAAACAAAGAAACCTTCCACACAACTTAGGCAGAAACCGGGTCAATACATAATCTATCAAAATTAAAATTATGATTGTTGGTATTGAAGAAATCTGTCATGGACCCAGTGATGCAATGCACAACCCTTTCCTGACCATATCTAGTATCACTCAAAAGAAACTGTCTCATTTGGTCACGGAGATACACACATTATCTATTGACATCTCACTCCGAGATTGTTGATATTGAAAAGGTGGCAGTCAGCTCCAACCTCCGATTACTAAACCAAAGTGCACAAATTGAGTCTAGTGACAAGAGAGATCAAATTATAAATCTCATTAGGACACAATTCATGTATAACACTTGTTGTTCACCCTTAAACAACATATGGTATCAAAGAGTCCTACGCATTATCCTTGAGATCTTGCCAGAACATTCAGAGTGATACTCTTTAGTATTCACAATGACGAATGGAAATCCTTCCAGAGTCAACCTTAAATAGCTCTACGGTAGGTGACTTGCAAGATTCTATACGAATCAAGCTTGTGCCAACTGGATATCGATTTGGTCCAGTATATGAATTGACGACTTAATCAGAAAGATAGTAACTATCTGATTCACTCTTACCGTGTTGTCTGCTTTGAGATGCTCCGGTAACGAGAACGGCTAGTACAGCTACGAAACCCTATCAAGAAGATTCATATGAATTCTATCTGATCACAGGTAGTATTTATACCGATTAACGAGGAACCGTGGTTATTGCAACCGTATTCAACGAAGTGACGAAGACACTTTTGTCCATATCTATTATTTATCGCTAACTTTTTAAATGCAGATTTAAACGTCGGTGTTGCAACCTTGTACCAATGAAGTCGGATTCATTACCACATACTCATACCCAAGCTTTCAAAGTTAATCATTCAGCATCAAGATTGTTGATACTAAACTTCCTCATCATCAAGAACTTCAAAGTCAAATAAAGAATAGTCTATTGGGGAAGATTATTAGTCTTATGTTTATATAAATCAAACAAGAATGCCATCAGTATAAGTATGTCAGTCAAAAGCACAAGATGATCAAGAAAGTCAAATCAAGATGATTCAAGTCAAGGAGATGATGCAAGATTAAAGATCTCAAGAACTCAAAGTCAAAAGACATAGGCTCAAGATCAAGATCACATAAACGACACTGAAAGAATGTTATCGGTCGTCTCAAGCATGAATGAACAAAGCCATTACAAATAAGAAAAGAAGAAGACAAGACCAAAGATGACAAAGCTCAAAAGTCATATCTTCAACATCAGGGGAGATAAAGTCAAACAAATATAACCTCCATCAAGAAAGTCAACGTTGGGGAGATCAAAGAAGACCTCAACATTGGGGGAGATTGTTAGCCTTATTTTTATATAAGTCAAACAAGAATGTTATCGATCGTCTTAGTCATAATTAGTCTTGTTAAGTAATAGGCTATTCGGGATTAACGGGCTTAGACTTTAAGCTAATATTGTCCATGTTTCAGGCTCAAAGCCCAAGACAAACCAAGCCTGACCCATGTTAGAAAGCCCATACGCCAATATGTAGGCAAGGGGTATAAATAGGACCCTCTCCACACATGGAGAGGGTGTTAGTCATTTCATGTGTGTGTTTTCATATGTGTAAAGACCCTCCACTCTTATTTCTCTCTTTAATCTAATCTTCCATCTTTCCTTTATCTCTTTTCTAGCTTTATTCCATTTAGCAGGCCTATATTGGTGTTGGCTTATTGTTGTGAAGTGGTTCATATTTGGGATAACAATGACACATGCACATAGATAATTGTGTCCAAAGTTAGTCAAAAATCACTTTGCCAACCAAATTTTCCAACAATCCCCCACATGAATAGAGATTCGTCGAATACATAAAAGTTTCAATGAAATTCCAATAGTTGAGTCCTGCATAGGATAGGTAGGTGTGACCCTTAGAAACTTCCGCTATAATGCCTTAGTCTCCTAGATCTGACTAGACGCGATGTCCTTAAACTCAGCCTCTATTTACGTAAATGGCATTACATACTCATATAAGACTCTCCCTGACATTGTCAAGTCCTCATAGTCATGTTCATTATGGTCCTGAACATTAGCCTGGTTCTGCAAGAGCTCTTAGGAATTGCGCCCCCACATTACCTTCGAAGCGACCCTACTTCTCTCTCACATAGGTTGATTTCATCCTGAATCACTAAAAACATATGTTTTATGATTTCATCTTGAAACATTATGTTTAGTGATTTCATCCTGAATCATTAAATCCATATGTTTAACCTCTCAACAAGTCACATTTGTTATAGGAATGGACTAGGATGTTACAACTTTAGGTAACACTCCCACATTGACGTGACTCCCCCACATTTCTATGATTAGGTTGTCCTATTAAACCTAGATCTTGGGATCTCCAGTCAACTGGGTTAGGTTTTCCTTCATAGAAACTCATTCCTTTAAGGGCTTTAGTCACATTCCTTTAGACGACTCACTAACTAGCTCTCTGCTTAAACCTTTACGTAAGCGGATCCGCGATGTTATCTATTGACTTTACATAGTCAATCATGATAACTCTATTTGAGAGTAGTTGTTGAACCAATTACTGTCTATGATGGATATGTCTCGACTTACCATTTTAAATTGTGATATGAGCTCTGTCAAAATTCAATTGAACTATCACCTTATGTAGAAATTGGAAATCAAACAAAATGAAATAGATGGGATTAGTCAAATCAGAGATAGAGAAAGTAAGAGAAAAGATTTTTAGAGAGAGAAAGTGTAACATGTAAACAAAATGACTAACCACCTCTTCCAAGACATGGAAGAGGCTTATATAGTGGCGTACAAAACCGGCCTAATGGCCTTGGTAGTGGGCTTACACGTTGGGTTTAATACCTGGCCCATTACCGAATGTTATACATTAAACGATTAAATACGAGCTACAATAATCGGTAACATACACGGGGTGACCGAGTCTTTTTCTAATATCTAACAATCTCCCCCAAGGGATGTTACCCCATAAAATACTAACTTAAGCTTAGCAATCTTGATCTTGTGTTCAGCTCGTAATCTTATATTCTTCATGTGAAATCTTGTACATTGATGTAGTGATCTTTGTCTTGTAGCTTGTGATTGTACTTGAGATGTGATCTTGAGCTTCTTTGAGATCATCAGCCAAATGTAATCTCTGATCATCAACTTTTGGTCTTTTGCCATCTTGTGCTGGTGACATCTAGACAGGCATGCTCATACCTTTCTTGATGGTAAAAGCTTGATTATTCGTCATTCTTAAAGTTCCTTTAACTTTTAATACGTTAACACATCGAGAGGACTTTGATATAAAGAGTTACGATAGCTTTGAAAATATACTATTCTTTCATGAAGGTAATTAATGTATCGTCGAGTATGAGCATGCGGTTATGAAATAGACTCCCCTGGAACAAGGTATCTCCATCGCCATCTTTACTTGAACCTATATTAAAACAGTTAGCAAAAGAGTTTGTGGACGAATATGGCTTTGTCATTCGCCCAAGTTTGGTGGGATTAACCTCCAGATCCTGTGAGGACCGACCTGTGATCAGGTAGATTCAATCTTAAGAAGAATCTCCTTGACAAGATTTACAATATAAGTGTCAAATCTTCTAATGTATGAACATCAGAATCACCTAACTTGCATGTTATCTTAATCGGAACGTCTCAAAGCAGACAACACGATAAGAGTGAATCAGTTAGTTACTATCTTACTGATTGAAAAGGAAAATTGATTTGAAAATTAATCGACATGTCGCTTGAGAAAGTGTTTTTGACACATCGAGAGTGTTAAGATTTTATCAAAATTCATCAATCGTCAATTCATAATCTGGACCGATTCGATATCTAATGTCACAAGTTCGACCCATTAAGGATCTCACAAATCACCTACCATAAGCTTGTTTGATATTGGCTCAAGCAGGATTTCCATCTTCATTGTGAGCACATAGGTGTCACTCAGATGTTCAGGCAAAACCACAAGGATAATGTGTAGGACTCTTATGATAACCCTTTGTTTTTCACATTGTGTGAAGAACAAGTAATATGGAATAGTATCCTAATGAGATTAATTGATGATCTCTTGGCTCTAGACTCAATTATGCGTTTTGGTTTTAGTGATCAGAGGCTGGAGTGGACTGCCACCTTTTCAATATCAACTAACTCAGAGTGAAAAAGTCAATAGATTACGTGTTTAGTCTCCGTGAGAAATGAAACATAAATCTTTTGAGAGATTCTGAGTGGCTAGGGAGGGTTGTGCATTGCATCACTGGGTCCATGATGTCAGTCTTCAATGTCAGCAATCATCTTTGTGATTCTGACAGCAGATGTATTGACCCGGTTTCTACCTAAGTGTATGGAGGGCTTCTTTCTTTACACCATTTATCCTTGCATTTCTTTTTCATTCTTTAACCCCTTCAGTGCTTACCGAGACTTCATGACTAGAACCTTGTTGGGTTTGTTCCAGTTCTAGCTCCATCTCAGTCGGCACTATTCCCTTATTCTCACATTTACTCCTTTTTTATGTCATACCTAAGGACTTCTACACTAACTAGTGGATTATCCCTGGGTAGATCCCTCCAGTTCTGGCTGGATCATGGAACTAATACCTGACCTTACCAACCTTATATCTTCGAGAAAATTAAATACATGGTCGGTCTTTTTGATACAATTCACCTTGCCATAAACCAATTTGAAAAAACTCAATCATGTACTTGTGATATAAATGTCTAAATGCTTTCCGTAACTCCTTTGATCGAATATCAAAGCTTTTAGTACCTCAATTGTTAACATGTGCATCGATTAATCGAAACTGTTTAGCACAAGGAGGGAGGAGTATACACATGAGTCTACAAAATCACATTTTTTTTATCTGTTTTCATATTTAAATCACATTTTCTCCCCTTATCTAAAATGTCAAATCCTTTAATATTTTGGATACCAATAGATTCGAATATGTTGGAAAACTGAGAGAAAAATATGCTAATTAATCATAAGCCGAATGGGGAATATATTAATGCTCCCCTGAATCTATGAGGGATTTTGTTAGTGTCTGGTATGATAGGTTTGAAAAATTTTGAATTTAATGAAAAATTCATAAATATTCATACACTGACACATAACACTAAGTATACCACAACTTTATAATGTACAAGATACAATATACATATACAAATGATATTGACCTTATAAATGGAATGAAGAGATCATTCCGTTCTCAAAAGAAGTCTGTAGTCAATATCGCGAACCCGTCCACCAACAAAGCATTCTAAATTCCGGAAGATACTTCTGGTCTTGAGACTCCGTTCAATGGCATGTATGAATTCCTTGCTCCTTTCCACATCCTTATCAGTCCAAAACCACGTGTCCATACCCGAATTGAGCCGATTAACCTTGTACTTCTTAACTCTGTAATCCAGTGCTTCCATAATATTTGTCAGCGTACCATCACTGAACTTGTCAATCTCATTGAACCGCATACTCTTCTATTTATTGTTACTGATAGGGAACACAACTACACAAGGCGAATCAATGATTGTATAATCATGCTTGAACTCGAAGTGTGTTGCATCCCATCTAGGTTTAGTGAGATTCAGCTGTTTCTGGTAGCTCTCAATGCCGAGTTGGAAGTCTTCAACCCGCTGTCGAATCACTAAGTTTCGTGTCCATGGTTTAACAGCAGTAGAAAGCATACGTATGTCTGAACTAGGAAGATGATTTAGATGACCTTGAAGAAGCAGCAGATTCAGGTCTTCAAAGTTACCGGGATACAGGTTTTGAAGTCCTTTTTGGCAATCGTGTATTCTTGATGATCAGCTCTGCACAGTGTGATCTCTTTCAGGTAGTCATACCCGTAGCGAGAGTAGGCTTTTATTCTAACAACACTGAGTATACGCATGTGAGTTCTGACTACCTTGCGGCTTGATTCAGCTATGTGTCGGTCAACGTATAATTTCTAACGATTAAACCACCAATGAGAGATACCATAAGAGGCACTTATGTCATAGGTGCAGACGTCATCGATCCACATATGCTCAGGTATAAGTAGTTCAAGTCCAAAGTCATGATAACGAGCAGCCTTCATCTTGGAAATTGACAAAGCTTGTCCGCTTCCCTTACTGCCATAACGCAAATAATCCAAGTCTTTATTGAAAAAGAATTAGGTTTGAATAGTGACATGACCTGGTGGACCACTGAGAGGCAGAGGTTTGCTAATATCAATCCTGACTTGATCACCTTCTGGATGCCCATTCAATCTGATCTGTAAGCATCTTGTGACACTCTTCCATCTGAAACTGAAGATGAACGACATCCAGGTAGAAAGGTTTAACGACTTCATAAGCTTGACCTTCCAAATCTGCTTGAGTAAGCTCAGTCTTTCCTATCTTTTGGCAATACCAGTTCATAAACGTCCGCATATCCCCAATTTTTTCAAGTAAAGGGTTCTCCGTCAGAGCTTGATACGTGGTAGCTAAAGCATTGGCACAATTGTTCACAGCATCAGGAATGTGGGATGTAGGAATGACCCAGGCAGGTCTGAATGCAGTACTTTCATCACCGAATTAATTCACCCCAATCTGGCCTCTGCTTAGTCTTTGGAAGATAGGCGGAGTCAGTTTCCTCTGAATCAGATATGTTGTCAGAATCTTGTATTAGTATGTCGTCGACTGGTTGCTCAGCATGAGTACCGGATTATTACTTGGAGGAGCTTGAAGGAGAATCTCGAGTGTCAGACTTCTTCCATGCGGATGACTGAGGAGCTTGTGGTTGTGATGAACCAGAAGCGCCAGCGTCATGTCGTCTTCTCTTACTTTGATCTGAATTAGGTAGAGGAGGAGGAGGATCTTGATCATCACGTCATCTCTTACAAGACTTATCCTTTTCAGCGAGAAACTCATCCCTCTGTGCACGTTCCATAGATGCTTCAAGAGCTTCATAGAGTGCGATATGTTTCGGAAGTGATTTGTAAGAGCCAGTCTCAAACATCCTTTGGTGAAGTATTTCTTTCATATCTTCTTCGGACAATTATCTGAGGCGGTCTTGATGGGGAGCCTGTAGAGCTATTTGAACCGCCTCTTTGACATTTCACAAACTGCTTCATTAATTTTATGAGGCAGATCCCTAAGCTCCAAAGTGTAGACCCTAGATCCAAGATTCCGAGTTGTGTTATCAAGATTCTTGTTAGTCTGCTCTAAATCAGAGAGTTTCTTTTCAAGAGCTGCGACACGTTCAGCTAACTCTGATTCAGTTGTGCTTTGTTGTTGTGGAGGAGGTGGAAGGGGTGTTGTTGTTGTCATTGTTGTTGCTGTAAAGATTGGTGTTTGAGTGGTAGATGATGCAGGTTTAGGAGGTGAAAGATCAATTACTGGTGTGGACAGTAGAGGAACAGAGGATGACGCTTGATATATTGGAACAGTAACCATGGAGACCACTTCAGCTTCTACATTGAGTTTTATCGGTTCATCATCAGTGGATTTGTCATTAATGAATTGATCCCCAATAGCATATGCATCCTCCAGATTTTTTCATTGGCGAGAGAGTCCTGATTAAGCTTAGAGGATCCTCTAGGATGACATGTTCATCAGCCGGAAACTTCAAACTCTCTTAAACCTTAGGGTACAAATCAACCATGAATTCGTTGTGCGTGGGTTCAGGGTCTGGTCCACCAAGAGCCACACGGCTTATTCCATGGTCTGGTCCAGCCTGGTCTTCTTCCATGTGTACCTGCTCTGGTTGAGGTCGAGACTCAAGAGTTTCACCAGGGTCTGATCCAGCCTGGTCTTGATCAAGTTCCACCATCTTTTCCTCGACGTTTTCCTGTTTCTCCACATCTTCTCCTAGTTCTTCAGTAATTGCACTATCTCCGTATCACCTCCACTGCTTGTCTTATCTGATCTAGCACCTGTTTCAGCATCTGCAGAAGACGGATAGTCACGAATGATATTGGCAGATGTGTCATCCAATGGTTGTGTAGAGGGTCTAGTTGATGCCTCTTCAGTAGTTGGAGTCCGCCTTTGGAGTATGAATTGATTTGTGGTGCTTCTCCTCTTTGGTGTATGCAGGGCTAGCAGAGATTAGGCAGCTTGTTCTTTAGTGACAATGGCTTTACCCTTGCCTTCTACTACAAGGAGTGGTCGGATGGCCTCTACAACAGGTTCTTGAATTGCCACACCTCTAACATGTGCATGACCCTGTGCCTGAAACGATTCCAGACTCATCTGAATAGCATGTTCCATATCATATTCTTCACTTGCACCTTCTTGTTCAGGCTCAGGTTCAGGTTCAGAATGAGCTGGTTCTTCATCAGGTTCATCAACCAGCTAGAAAGAGCTCTTCACGTTGCGAACTTTTGCAACTTTACCCTTGCCGGCTTTTTGTAGTGGTGTAGCCTTGGTTGACTTTTCTTTGGCAGGCTTCGGCTTGGGTGGCTTAGCAGTAGAGGCCTTAGAAGGTTTTTCCTTGGTTACCTTTGGTTTCGGTGCAGGTACTGGTTTGCTTGACTTCTCGATAGCAGGCTTTGGCTTGGGTTGCTTGGTACTTGCAGATTTCTTCTTTCCTTCCTTTTCGGCAGCAACTTTCTGATCATGCTTTCACGACCATTTCCAGATAAGCATTGTAGTATGATGCATTCCTGATATTGTTTGAGGTCAGCTCGTTGGGAATTGGCATTCCAAAGACTTCATCGATTTCGCCTTTGGAGACGAATTTGAGATTACCGAGTCTGAGGTCTTCTTCAGCAAGATGAAACGGAGATGCTGATCTTTGGTGAATATTGTGAATTCTTCCCAAGTGACAGATAATAAGCTTCGTGAATCGACAATAAGGAATAACGTGAGGTTTGTCTTTCCTGCCCTTCTTAGTGGGACTGCCCAAATTGGCCTTATCAGTAAGAAAGGTCTGCATAGCTTGCACAAACTCTTCCCACATAAGCTCAGCATAGTCAACATTAGTACTTGTTATAATTCCCCAAAGCATCTACAGAATTGGATATCAAGAACAATCATGCCAAAGACTTGCCTTGAACATTGGCTGATCATTAAGACCAAATATGCTCTCCAAGGCTGATACAGGTGATTCACCGCCATACTTGACACAAAGTGAATCACCTCCTGATAACCCAGCTCGTTCATGAAGTCCATAATTGCATCACCCAAAGGAGGTGACATAAACAGGTGAGCTTGATCAATAGGGGTTATCTTTAAAGCTTCCCTCAGAAGGTTTACATCCAGTGTAAACCAGTCTTCATCTAGCTGAAATCGGTAAGTCCCAGCTTTTTCCACATATGTGAGCGTGTTCCAGAATTGTTGAATGTAGATAGCTGGAACCGAGGCTGAAGCAGTGAATGCCCTGAAGAAGTTTATGTTTTGTAGAATATCCACAACAATCTAAAAGATTTTCTTTTGCCTCTTTTGAAGATCCAAGACATGGTTGCTCTTTCCGATAGGCACCTACACAGCAAAAGGAAGAATCTGATCATCAGATCTTGTGGGAGCAGGAGCGGGAACATTCTTATCAGCCATTTTGTCTGCACAAGGATATCAACAGAGACAGGCAGACATAAAATATATCTTGATGTTAGATGAGAACATTGACATGCTTCGATTGATTATGGTGAGATTAAGTCCACGTTGGTCAAGGATATTCGATGAACACAAACAGGTTAACAAGTCTCGGATGGGTGTTAGCAATGTAATTGTGCTTTTAGATTGGGCCTTGAGAGGGTATTGGGACTAATGGGCCAAAACTTTAAGATTTAGGCCTAAACCGCTACCCATTTGGCACCAAACTGCTGTAAGAAGAGTTAATCAAACCGATGTGTAGCAAAATGATCAAACCGCTATGTAGCGGAATGATCAAACCTCCACAATCAAACAACTACGAATATAAAATCAATTTTTAAACCAAACTGCTATAATCAACAGCTACGAGTATTTTTTTTATTTTATTCATTTTAATCAAACCGCCATGACCAAACAGCTACGAATATTTTATTTATTTTAATCAAACTGCTATGATCAAACAGCTATGAATATTATATTCATTTTTAATCAAACCTCTATGACCAAACAGCTACAAATATTATATTCATTTTTAATCAAACCGCTACTGGTTAAGAAAAATTCAAAATAACGGTTTGGATTATTTTAATAATAAATATAATCTTCATCAAACCGCTACCTCGTAGCGGTTTGCCTGTTTATAATAAAATATTCATTTATCATCTGTTAGCTCTGAATTTCAGGATTAATAAGCAATATAGTGATAGTCTAGAGAGAGAAAGTAGAGAGAGAAAGAGGGAGGAGGATTATGAAAAACACACTTAGAAACACATAGAAGACACTAGAAGACACACTCACAAATGAGGTGGTGGAGGGGTATTTAATACCCTTTTACCATGGAGCCCTTGTCTTCTAGACATTTACAATTTAGCCCTAATGAACTATAGACTTTGACTATTTACCATCTACCTAACCTATTACACAATAATATTTTATTATTTATTACAAGACATTTATCTCAATAAGATCGTCACTTTTATCAATCCTAACATCATCAAACCGCTAACAAGTATATCTAAGCAAACCGCTATCAAGCATTTTCAGGTAAACCGCTATCAAGAAAACTTTGTCAAACCGCTACCATGAATATTCATCAACCCGCTATCAACAATATAAAATGCAAACACACTCAAATACTAACTTAAGTACTAAGGGACATGCACTTGTGGCTTTCAATACCTTCCTAATCATATTCATGACTTCACAAACACTTCAAAACAACAAACAACGACAGTTGACTTTCAAAAGTCAACATTCACATGAAAATCATCATATTTGCTAAAATCACAAACCACCAAAGGATTTTCAAGAAACCACATGAACAAACATTTAGACAACTTTATCAAACACTTAGCCACAAACCACCAACAAAAAGCAACGATTTCTGACTAACAAAAGTAAACTATATTCACTAAAATCATCAAAACCATAGGGTGATGCAAGGGGGGCAATTCAGGCACTAACGAAGCATCATATACTCATCCTAAACCTAACCCAGGAACTAATATATCATTCCAATCATTAGCGAAGATTTAGATGATAAATAAAGGCGGAAACATTGATTTTGAGCGATTTAGTGTGATTAAGGCAGCCATGTTTTAGATGTATGATGTTAACATGATAAAGAACATTATCTAACAAGTACCTTAGCAAGAATGGTCACAGAAAACACAAATCAATGAATGCTTCAAACTAGCGAGTTGCGATAAAGGTTTTAGAGAGAAAGTTTGATTGAGTTCTTTGAAAGTTTGACCAACATTAACTCGTTGATACCTTTTATACTTTATAATTTTTTACCATTTGGCAGAATTAGTCCCTAAACATCCTAAGTTCCTCACATCCAAGTTAAGAGTATTAACAAGGTTAGAACAAGTTTCAGAGATGGCATAAATGGCCCTTATATTTATAAAAGCCTAGGAAACATTTAGCAAATTACACATAAATCCCTATACTCACAAATGATTGACCAATTTGGCCTTTTAAGTTAGAATAACTTTAACTCCCCTTCAAGTTGAAACCCCGTTTAACACAAAAATCTTTACTAGTCAATTATTTAATGAATTAAAATGCCCGTTAGATGTCATAAATTTGAAAAAAACACTCTCCCCCTCAATCAATGACCCGTTTTCTATTTAAAGAGTTGTAGTCGTTGATTGAGTTTCAAATTTTGAAAACATCAAGTCTGGTTGATTTTCAAACAACACTTTTCCACCGTTGGTAACATAAATAATTTTCTGAAGAATCATACACGAAATTTTTTTTGGTTAAAGAGAGAAGACTTCTCTTCTATATCAAGAAATAATGCACTGAAATGTACATTAGATCGAGGGTGCATGGATATGATGTAATCCATGCCCGGGAGAACTTAATCACCCGTTGTTAGGAACAGCCGTCTTTTTGGCGACATGCTTTCCTCAATTTGAAAAACGGGTTGCAGTCGGAAGTAACTGTAAGCCATAAAGACATGTTTTGAAAAATTTGAACTTCCGTTCGAGCTTCATTTAAAGACCCGTGTCATTATTGAATGACATTTCTAGGTCCGTAAATGTTATCGATAAACGGAAGACATGTCTTGAAAAACTATTTTTGGTATTTTCTATTTTTTTATTTTTTATGGATTTTGTAGGTTTTATATGTTTGTATTTTCTTTTTGGATTTTAGCTATATACATATTTACATAGGATATAGGAGGACTATCATTTACTCCTCTTCTCCTTCCAGAAGACGTTTAAGAGTTTTCAGAAACATACTCTTCATACCAAGACACTAAAGGAGAAATTTGAGCCGCTCTCTTAGTAATGCTTTGGTGAATATATCCGCGAGCTGATAATCCGTCGTCATGAAGTACAATTCAACCACACCTTTCTCAACTTGCTCTCTTATAAAATGGTGTCGTATGTCAATGTGCTTGGACCAGGAGTGCTGGACATTATTGCTGCAGAGAGCAATGGTATTGCGATTCTCACAATACAAGGGAATCTTATTCAAGACAAAGTCGTAGTCTATAAGCTGTGATCTCATCCAAAGTATCTGAGCACAACATCCAGACATGGCAATGTATTCAGCCTCTATTGTAGAGATCGCAGTGCTCTTCTGTTTCTTTGATGACCAGCTGACTAATTTATCTCCAAGGAACTGAGCACTTCCTGACGTACTTCTTCGTGTGTCTTGACAACCTGCATGGTCCGCATCTGCATAGGCCGTTAGTGCCATAGCGGTGTCTTTCGGATACCAAAGACCCCAATTAATGGTTCCTCTGAGATACCGAAAGACCCGTTTAAGTGCTTCAAGGTGCTTTTTGGTAGGCGAAGCCTGATACCTAGCACACATGCATACAACGAATACAAGGTCGGGTCTGCTGGCAGTGAGATACATTAGGGAGCCGACCATACTACGAAATCAAGTCTGGTCAACTGGAATCCCTAAGGGGTCCTCATCCAGTTTGAGTCGATCCACCATGGGTGTATCAACAGGGTCACACGAATCCATCCCAAATTTCTTTAATATTTCAAGAGCAAATTTTTTATTGATTAATAAAAATGCCTCCGGGATTTTAAGAAACTTGTAAGCCTAAGAAAAAAGACATTTGTCCCATCATTGACATTTGAAATTTAGAACTCATCTCATAGGAAAATATTTCACATGCTTTAGGGTCGGTCGAGGCAAAAATGATATCATCTACATATATTTGAACAAGAAGAATATGTTTGCCTGTTTTCTGAGTGAATAGTGTCGGATCCACTGCACCCTTGGAAATTTTTTTTTGTCTAGAAGAAAATGTGACAAGGTATCATACCATGCCCGAGGGGCTTGCTTTAAACCGTATAAAGCCTTCTTTAGACGATAAACATGTGTCGGATGATTAGGATCAACGAAGCCCTCTGGTTGACTAACATAGACTTCTTCCTTCAATTCGCCATTCAAAAAAGCTGTCTTTACATCCATTTGATAGATGGTCATGTTTTTACTGGCGGCATTGGCGATGAAGATACGAATAGCCTCGATACGTGCAACCGGTGCAAATGATTCCTCGAAATCAATGCCCTCCTCTTATCGATATCCCTTGGCCACTAACCTAGCCTTGTTCTTCAAAACATCACCGTACTCAACAAGTTTAACTTTGTAAATCCACTTAAGAGCAATAATCATGACGCAGTCTGGTTAAGGTACTAAGTCCCATACTTGAAGTCGATCAAATTCGTGAATTTCATCTTGCATAGCTTGAAACAAGCAATCTTCAGTAATTGCAGATTTGAAGTTCTTTGGTTCGACTTTTGAAAGTACAGAGTTATATAAGCACCATAAGGCATCGGTTGCCAATTGTTTTCTGGTGGATATCGGCCAAGAGGGATTGCCAATAATATTATCCAGCGAGTGATCCTTGCTTCATTTCCCAAGATGATGAAGTGTTTAAGAGACATAAGGAGATTCTGCAGAACTAAGATCCCCAGATGATGATGCTTCAGAACTAGTTTCCAGAGCAAATACGTTTATGAAGGGATGATTGTCAACATGAGCAAAGGGATTGTCTTCCATGAGAGTAGTATCAGCTGCAACGCCTTGATGTAAACTTGGAGATTGTAATGCCGAAGATGATGGTGAATGACTTGGAGAAGGTGCATCTTGATCAATGGTAGTAGATGAAGGTGTACCGGCTGAATTGACTGGTTCAAAAATTGCTGGAGCAGGAGAGACCGGTCTTTCAACACAAGGAGGTTCCAAGTATTCATCGAACATTGGTTGGAATAGGATCTCCAGTTCTTTATTTGTGGGGGGTACATAAGGTGCTGCAGGAACCAGATTTGGTACGAGCCCTAAACTTATTTGTCCAGGCATCAGAAAAGAAGGAGTGGGTCCCATACTGAGTTGTAAATGAGCCATTTGCTCAGTTAGATCATCGAATTGAACGTGAATAGTTTCCATAATTCGTCGAGTTCTCTTGTTGTAGATTCAATAACCTTTCCTGCTTGGTGCATAGCCTACAAAAATTCCAATATCAGCCATTGGTTGCAGTTTTCCAAGATCTTCGCTGTCATTTGTAGGGTAACAAAGAGCACCAAAGACACGGAAAAAGGTAAGATCGGGCTTCTTATCATGCACCAGTTCATATGGGGTTTTGTCATGATGGAAAATATCAGTCGGACAAGCAATCGCCACAGCTTCTTCCCATAAAAACATCGGGGCCTTGGAAAATATCAGCATTGTTCAAGCGGCCTCTACAAGGGTATGGTTTCGTCTTTCGACAATGTCATTTTGCTGTGGTGTTCTCGAAACTGTCTTTTGGTGAAAAATGCCGACACGTTCATAATAATCAGTCAAATCTTTATTGACAAATTTTGTGCCATTATCGGTACGGACGTATCTAACAGTTTTGTTGAGACCGACTTGTATTTGTTTCAGAAATTTAATGACGATCGCTGGGGTTTCATCTTTCGATCTCAAAAACTTGACCCAAGTAAACCGAGAATAATCATCAACGATAACTAAGATGTATTTCTTCCTATTAATTGTGCACTCGCATCAGGCCACATAAATCCATATAAAGGGTATTAAGAACTTCCAAGTTGGTGTTTTTAGGTTTGGGTTTGTGGGTATGCTTTTTGCTCTTTCCTAGTTGACATGCAGAGCAGAGATGATCTTTCTCAAACTTCAATCTAGGTAAGCCTCTTACGAGATCCTTTCTTGCAAGGTCATTGATGGTGCCGAAGTTCAAGTGATTTAAACGACGATGCCATAACCATGATTTGTTCTTGGAGGCTTTGGACAGCAAACAAATTAGGGAGGACTTCATCATGTCTTCGACCGAGATAGTGTATAAATTGGAACCACGAGAACCTTTAATTAATTCAACACCATCCGTGTCTCGAACATAACAAGTATGTTTCCTGAATGCAACTTCTAGGTCAGAATCACAAAATTGTCCGACTGAAAACAGATTGTGTCCTAGTCCTTCCACATAGTATACCCTGGAGATCACACTGTCACCAATCACGTAATCTCCATAACCCATGATAGCACCAAAGTGGTCATTCCCGAATCTAACTGTCCCGATGAACTTTTTCACGAAATTCCTGAGCCGTGAGCGATCTCCAGTCATATGTTTTGAACAGCCTGAGTCCAAATACCAAAGGACGATCTCGTACGAACCTGCATTTGAAAAACAGGACGAAGATTGAGAGTTTGGAACGTTGATCCCCAATGTTTTGTTGGGTCCTGATTGTTAGCACAAAGAAAATAATGAGCCTGATGCCTGATACATATTTTGCTTAGCATATACTACTTTAGGTGAAGTGAGCCTAGTTAAAGGGCACTGTTCTCTTAAGGTGAATATTCTGCCCATGGGTCTCCATTGATGACCAACACTGGTAAGCACTTTGCCTTTGGGTTTCCATACTTGCTTAACTTTACGCACAACATTATGACTATTAGGAATAAAGGGGGGTGCCTTAACCGATTACAAATAATCAACCACACACATATCATGATTTGCAGAAATTAAACACTTGTTACATGTTTGGCAAACAGAATTAGAATTCGAATTAATTACAGTACGCTTAGAGCTACTACTAGAATCAACACGATTCGTGGTTCTTAAGTTAGACTTATTTGTCCTAGGGGGTTCTTCTACTTTCTTCTTGTTGACACCTTTAGCTGGCGAGATCTTATTTTTCTTGGTATTGCTCCTAGGCTGTGATCCGCTAGCATTGATGCAACAATTTACTCCTGTAGAAGGAGGCACATGGACATTAGTCTGCTGAGTGTTCAGTTGCCCTACATATATGTGTGTGTTACTATTTGACGTGTCACATTGTTCTTCAAAAGTAACTTGCTTTTTACTAATTAAAGGGGTAGGAGCATGCTTTTTATCTTGTTTGTTAAAGTCTTTCGGACAAGTGCCAATCACATATTCTAAGAGTTCCTGAGAGTGTTTAGTGTAACGGCAAGCAAAGATTATTGACCTATCTAAGGGTCGTTCAACCTTAACTTCCTCCACTATTTCGCGAAGGGTTTTTACACTTTACTTAAGATGCCTGAAATAATCTAGATGAACTTCCCTATTGTTCCTATTGCGAGGAGGAATCGGTTCAACATCTATAGCATACTTTCCTGGTGCAAGAACTGTTGGTTTTACATGATACTTAGTGACACTTTTCATTTTAGTCTGCATTTAGGCTTTTAGATTCTCATTTTCAGTTGTCAAGGCATTTGTCTGTTCTAGATGCTTAGCATGAGTGATCTTAATAGAATCATACAATTCTTTGTAATGCTGCTTAATTTTTTCATTTTCTGCCCTAAAAAGCTCATTTTGTCCTTGAAAAACAGTGACTTTTTCAGTTAATTGAGTGATCTGAAAATCTAAGGTCTTGAAGTCAAGTGTACGGTCAGCTTCACTACGGGTCTCTTGTAAGTGAGATATTTGTGTTTTTAATTTATTAATGACGTTGTCCTTTCCTTGAAGAGAAGCTTTCATTTTTTCGATTACAAAGGCTGAATCAAAATCAGGAGTATCTTTAGCGGGTGTTGATGGATTATTTCGAAAACTTTCTTTAAGGTTTTGATACTTTAACTGTAGGTTTAAGTGATTTACCACAAGTTTGGAAAACCGTTTAACTAACTCATTATGATTACCATTTTGAATCATCTCACGTAAATTAGAAAGCTCAGCTTCAAGTTCTAGACAACGTGCCTCAACAATAGTGTGAGCATCATGCATTTCAGTAAATATAGAAACATTAAGCTCAGAATTCGTTGCAACGTAAAACACTTTTTTGGACAAGCAATCGGCAATTAAATTATCATGTGCAATACGAAGGTTTTTTCGTTCAATCTCATCATGTTTCCTGTCCACAACATTTTGGTCAACCTCAGCTTCTAATTCTTCAAAAACATCTTTCATTTCTTTAATTTCTTTAGTTAGAGCCTTTTGAATGCCCTCAAAATGTTCTTTAATTGTTTTGAAGAATGGAATGACCTCCTTGAGATAACATTCCTTGGTTTGTTCAAAACCCTTTTCCCCTTCAGTGAGCCCAGTTGGTGTAATTATCCTTTTACAAGTTTTTTCAAATTCCAAAAAGAGTTGTATGGGTGTAAAAATATTAATTTTCACTTGACTCTTTGTCGGAAGCACCCTAGGGACAAGCGTTGCAGGTGTATTTGGCGGGTACATCATCAACGCTTTGATATGTCTTGAGGCCGTGGTCTGCTTTTTGAGAGCTTCTGCTTTCATCTTGATGAGATCTTGAGACCAAAATATTTGCTCGGGGGTAAATTGCTTATGTGGTGTGGAGGTCGCTAAATAATTCTCTTTCGAGTAATTAGGTGGTGCAATCTTAACCTTATTAGTCACACACTCAGGGTCTTTTATTTTGTTATTCATTTTCCTCCTAGTGATTTCAGCTATCTCTAGGGTATCCTCTGTGTTGTGCACTATAGCCGGAACATGATTGTTTTTGATAATTTCATAACTATTATATAGAGCAGGCTAAACTTGCTTTGCACGGGTGAGGCATAAAGGGTTCTTGTAGCCAATAGCCACTTTATTTTGTTCATTATAATAGGGCTTTAGTTTACACAACATGTGAACTGTTTGAAGAGACTAGTCTTGTTTGTATAATTTATCCTCGACCTTTTCTTTTAAAGCTTTCATGTCCAAAAATTCTTCAAGGTATTTGTTTTCTTTCTGTTTAAAATCCTTTTTCAAAGACGTAACTTCTTCTACCATTGACTTGTTATGGTTGATGGTAGAAGCAAGTTGCATTTTTACAGAATGAAGTTCCTTTTTCAGAGTTTCTTCCTTAATATTACGGTCAGTGATAACTATTCTTAATTGTTCATCAATCTTTTGTTCTCTTTCCGTTAATTCAAACCTGGCCCGTCTTTCATACAGTTCAACTTGTTCCTTATATGTTGCAAGTTCAGCAGTTAATGAATTATCAACTACTGTGTTCCGTGTTGTGTCAGAGATAGATTGGGCATGCGGTTCATGCATATCATTAAATATCATCATGTATGCATCATTTGGAACAGAAGATACATTACTTTGTACAACTGGCACTGCGTTGTCCTTTACATACTGTTCATACGGAATCATATTACTATCACTCGTATAATTAGCATGTGAGTCAACAACGTAGTTTGGTTGTACATCGTCATGCATCTCGTGTTCTTCATGATGTTCACAAACAGCATCCTGATAGTGATCATGGTCGTGTACCTCAGATAGAATGTCCGAATCATAAGACGGACCGGCTTCATCATAAACAGGATCTGCGGATGATAGATTAGCCATGAACATAGTCTGTGCCGTGGGAGCCTCATCAACATCAGAATCAAAAGCATCACAGTCATCAGCTTGAAACACATTGTCCACATTGAGTGCTAAATCCTAAACAGGTTGCTCATCCACATCTTCATCAATAGCGTTGTCTTGTCCACCTGCAATAAACAATAACTGCTCTTCATCCAATGCCACCCCATTCTCCTGAGCTTGCATCAGCAACATCTTGTCTTTGAAGTATTCGGAGTTCTGTGGACGCTTGGGTTGAGTGCAGTTCCTTGCTATGTGGCCTATACCGTTGCAGTTGTAGCACTTAATCTGCCTTGCTTGACCTGGATTAGCATTCCCAACTCTGTTCTGTGCTCCCCCATAACCAGCTGCACCTCCACCCCGTGCATTGTTCCCCTGACCTCTATTCTGTCGACCCTGAACATTCTGAACCACAACTCTCCCGTCTTGAACTATAGCTTGGTTCCTTGTATTTGATGAAGTTCTGAGTTGATTATTTGTTTGAGGTAGGTATGTTTTGTATGATTGGGTGAGTAGGGCAAGTGTGTTGGTTAAATTCTCAATTAAGTTGTCTGTTGGAGAGAGTCCTGAATCAAGTTGAGTGTTGTCAGCAAAGTGTGGTGGAACATATGTGGATGGTAGAGTTGTAGATGATTGTGAATAGTGCTGCTGGTGTGAGACATTTAACATCAAAGCAAGTGGATCCACAATGTGTTGAGTGAATCGATCCAACATCATTTTGTTCTCATTGGCATGTGCCTCGTGTTGCTTCAGATAAGCATACAGCTGATCATAGTTGGAGTCCCTCAACCCTCTGTTCAGTTTCACTGCTGTTACAAATCTACCCCATTCAGGCAACATGTTGTTCATAAACTTGGAGTTCAACTGCATTCTGGACATGGTCATCTTGATGTTCCGCATGTCATTGATGAGTTTGGAAAATCGGACATAGTAGTCATGAATGGTTTCTCTCTTGTTCTGACGGAAGTGTTCAAATTCATCATACAGTTGTGATTCATAGTCCTCTTTTGTTAATTCTAAACCTTCCAGGAGCATCTTCACATTGTCCTATATGTCCTTTGCATCGGTGTAATGATTGATAAGGAAGTAGATATCTTTTTGGCAGCCCTTGAAGTAGGATGTTCATTGCTCGAATGTCAGCATTGTACCTTTCCTTATCTTTAGGTAGCAAGTCAGAATAGACTCGTGGTCGTTTTGGACCTAGATTTGGGGTACCTTCAGTCCCTTCAGTTAGTGTTTCCCGAAATGTCCCCATCCGAAATGGTCCTTCATCAATTGACTTCAGAATGTTCACACCATTCTCTTTACCCCGACAATACAATCGAATACATTGTTACCATGATGCAAAGTCAGTCCTATCAAGCATAGGTGGTCGGGTATCTGAACCGGCACATTAGATGTCTTCCGCAAGATTATCCATCTTAATTGATTGTGATATGATTAAGTTGATCGAACAATGATTAGTGATTGTATGTTAAAAGTGGTGATTGATTGTCTGATTTGGTGAATTGTTGTAAAGGTTTGTTAGGATTACACGTTGAAGAATTCAGTTCAAAAAACCAAAAAGTCAATAACTCGCTGGAAGAGAGTAGATAACTCGCTGGCAAGAAATTAAATTGACAGAGTTCCTGTTCACAAGTCGCTAGAAAAGAATCTTCAAAAACCTGTAACTCGCTATGCTTAACTCGCTGGAAGAGAGTTGACAACTCGCTGGCAAGAAATTAAATTGACAGAGTTCCTGTTCACAAGTCGCTAGAAAAGAATCTTCAAAAACCTGTAACTCGCTATGCTTAACTCGCTGGAAGAGAGTTGACAACTCGCTGGCAAGAAATTAAATTGACAGAGTTCCTGTTCACAAGTCGCTAGAGAAAGATCTTCAAAAACATGTAACTCGCTAGTATGTAACTCGCTACCTGTAACTCACTACCTGTAACTCGCTACCTATAACTCGCTACCTGCACAAAACGACAACTCGCTGACACAGTACTTTCTGACACAGTGAACGATTCTAACAACTCGCCAGTACAATGATCTAACTCTCTAGGAAGATCAACGAACAGTAGCCTAACTCGCTAGAATGAAAAAAATTGGGTTTTCACCTAAAAACACCTAAAAAACACCCTTTTGAACGTTTTTGCATGGTTTCTTTTGCACAACTTGGTACTAGAAGGCTATAGCAACTATAAAAACATGAACTTTAACATCGCAAACGTCAAGATCAAAGAAAACCAAGAACAAGACTATAAACCTTCAAATACCAAACTTTTGATCTAAACTAACCAAGAAAAACGCACACACAATCTAGCTAATCATCCCATATGCTCTAATACCAATTGTAGGATATTGGAAATCATAACACAATCGAATGACTAGAGGATTAGCCAAGTTCTAGAGAGAGAAAGTGAGGGAGAGCTTTCTAGAGTGAGAAAGTGAACTTGTATAAATGAAATGACTAACCCACCTCTTCTATGGCATGGAAGAGGCTTTTATACTTACAAAGAAACCGGCCTAGGGCCTTGGTAAAGGGCTAACATGTTGGGTTTACTACCTGGCCCATTACCAAACATTATACATTAACTACTTAACTACGAGCAACAATAAATGGTAAAATACACGGGATGACCGAGTCTTTTTCTAATATCTAACAGGAAGTACCAAAGACCGACCATTTAAATTACTGTATTGGACTGATAAGGTGGTTAAGTTTAGGTATTCATTCCCATGATCCAGCCAGAACCGGAGGGATCTACCCAGGGAAATTACACTAGATAGTGTAGTAGTCCTTAGGTATGAAAAAAGGAGTAAAAGTAAGAATAAGAGAAAAGTGCCGACTGAGATAGAGCTATTACTGAAACAAACCCAGCAAGGTACTAGTTATGAAGTCTCGGTAAGCGCTGAAGGGGTTGAAGAATTAAAAAGAAAAGTTAAGATAAAGGGTGAAAAGAAAGAAGCCCTCCTTACACTTAGGCAGAAACCAGGTCAATACATCTTCTGTCAAGAATCACAAAGATGATTGCTGACATTAAAGACTGACATCATGGACCCAGTGATGCAATGCACAACCCTCCCTAGCCACTCAGAATCTCTCAAAAGATTTTTGTTGCATTTCTCACAGAGATTACACGCATTTCTATCAACTTTCTCACTCTAAGTTAGTTGGTATTGAAAAGGTGGCAGTCTGATCCAGCCTCCGATCACTAAAACCAAAGTGCACTATTGAGTCTAGAGCCAAAAGAGATCATCCATAAATCTCTAAAGGACACTTAGCCATTATAAGCTGGTTTCTCACATACTGTGAAAACCAATAATATCATTAGAGTCCTACGCATTATCCTTGTGATCTTGCCAGAACATCAGAGTGATACATAAGTATTCATAATGACGATGGAAATCCTGCTTGAGCCAACATCAAACAAGATCTCGGTGGGTGACTTGTACGATTCTATATGAATCAAGCTTGTGACAACTGGAAAGCAACAATGGTGCGATTCCATATGAATCAAACTTGTTCCAGGTTATGAATCGACGATTGATGAATTTTGAAATGATAAAACTCTCGATGTGTCACAAAACCACTTTAGCAAATGACGCGTCGATTGATTTTCAAATCAATTTTTATTTAATCGGTGAGATAGTAACTCACTAGTTCACTCTTATCTTGTTGTCTGCTTTGAGATGTTCTGATAATGAGAACATGCTAAGTATGATGAATCTAATACACAAGTGTTAGAAAGATTCAATACTGCAAGCTAGAAATCCTATCAAGGAGATTCTTCTTAAATTGAATCTACTTGATCACAGGTCGATCCTCACGGATTCGAAGGTTACTCCAACTAAACACGAGCGAATGACAAAGCCATATTCGTCCCCGTGCTTTATTGCTAACTGTTTTAATGCAAGATACTTAAAGATGGAGGTGAAAGTACCTGATTCCAGTTGTCTCAAAGATTCATAACCACATGCTCATACTCGACCGACAAATATAAAGACATCATGAAAGCTCAAGTACATGCTTCAAGACTTTCGCTACTCTGATATAGTATGTCTTTCTTGAAGTGACGAAGTATTAAAGTCAAAGAATTTCAAAGAATTTTATGTCACTCTTATACCGAACGTCTTTCTCGAAGTGACGAAGTGTTAAAGCTAAAGAATATCAAGAAAGATGGTTACACTCGCTTTCAAACATCAAGAACAATATGAGCATGTCGGTCCAGAAGTCACAAGATCACAAGAAGGCAAAGATTACAAGATGGAGAATAGATATTATGCTTGGTTGATGATCTTAAGAAGCTCAAAAGATCAAATACAAGTCAAGAACAAGATACAAGCTAAAGCCTAAAAGTCTAAAGATTGCTACATCAAGATTCACAAGATAAAGAACATGATAACAAGTGGAGTGACCTCCCTTAGGGGGAGATTGTTAGGAATCCAAAAAAGGATCGTTCACTCTACGTATTTTACTTTTCTAGCTCGTAGTCCATAATGTATTATTTAGTAAGCTAACCGGGCCAAAAGGCCCATGGAAAGCCCACAAGCTAACCATGGCCGGCCTATAGGGTACTATAAATACCCTCTCCATGCCTTGGAGAGGGTGGTTGGTTGTTTATTTTCTCACACATTAATGCATTTCATTTCTATATTTACTTTCTCTCTCTAAGTGTTCATCCAACCCCCTCTCTCTCTCTCTCTCTCTCTCTAGAATCACCTCTCTTTCCCTCTCATCAAGTATGTTATTTGATTAGTCTTCAAACACGACAAGAAAGCTTTGAAACTTAAAACAACTTTATTGAATAAACCTTTAACAAGTTAAAGCTTCGATAAAAAACCTTCTATAGTTCTTCTTTATTTTCTAAACGAAAACCATAGAAAAAAAATAATACCTGGTGTTATTGTTTTTTCGTCTATAACCTGAAAAAAAACCTAAACACCAAAAAACCTTTGACAATCTTTAGTAACCGAAAAGAGTAACAAACCTTAACTTTATTTAACACGAAAAATCAAAAGGAATTATGCATTCCTGAGTTAGTACCATTAGTTATACTAGTTAGTACTGCTAGTTGTAATTTTTACTGACAGTACAAAATGTTAGTACTGATCAGATAGTTAGTACCGTTAGTATAAAATAGTTAGTACCGTTTATAAGATATGCATGAGATATCTTAGGAAATGATATGCATGATCTTTATACGCATTTTGTAAAGCCCATTAGGGTTTCCTTGGTGTATAAAAGGAACCTTAGGCATAGTTAGTAGACATAGTTCTACACAGATCAATATAGATCGATTAGCAATCATAGTTTTTGTAATCTGTAACCTAGGCAGATTCAAGTTATAATATAAAGTTCTTTTGTGATTCATAGTATTGTTCTTCTTAGCATTATTGATTAGTTTCCGCATAATCAATAGTGTTCAAATCAGTGTTTCATTATTGTTGCTTTAGAATTATCTAAAGGAACAAACCCTTTACAAGCTAAAGGTTAAGATCTATTCAGTAAACGATCCAACAAGTGGTATCAGAGCTTGTGTGGAAACTCTGAATAAGAAGAACTCAATTGTAAGATGGCAGAACAAGCATTCCTTCACCCACTATCACAGCAATGAAAATCCCTATCATTAGGAAGGGAGAATATGATATTTGGAGCATGAGAATGCGATAATATATCTATCACACAAACCATAACCTATAGGATGTTATTGTCAATGGAGATCTAGAAGAAGAGCCTACACCAACTGGAGAAACATCTGCTCCTCCTGCTCCTAAGACTGCCAAACAACTGGCTGCTAAAAGGAATCAGGAAAGAGTTAAGAGCATCTTGCTTTTAGCAATACCTGATGAATACCTCCTCAAGTTTCACAATGTTGCAGATGCTAAATCACTCTGGGCTGCAATCAAATCAAGGTTTGGAGGTAATGAAGAATCCAAGAAGATGCAGAAAAATGTTCTAAAACATCAGTTTGAAAACTTTACTACTGCATCAAATGAAAGTCTGGACAAGGCTTATGATAGGTTCCAAAAACTCATAAGTCAATTAGAGGTTCATGGTGCTCCAATATCAAAGGAAGATATCAACCAGAAGTTCCTAAGAAGTCTTCCTCCTTCATGGAATCAAATTGCTCTAATCATGAGAAATAAGCCAGACATTGATGAGATTGATATTGATGACCTCTACAACAACCTTAGGGTCTATGAAGATGAGATGAAAAGGTCTTCAAGTTCCACTTCTACTTCTCAGAACTTGGCATTTCTTTCCTCTGAGAACACTAGCAGTACTAATGAAGTTAGTACTGCCAGTGGAGATTTTGGGGTTAGTACTGCTGGAGGAATTAGTCAAGTTTCAACTACCCCATGTGCTCATGATGTAGCGTGCTCTTTCTTTGCACAACCAACAACCAGTCCTCAACTTAAAAATGAGGATTTTCAGCAGATTGATGAAGATGACTTAGAAGAATTGGATCTTAGATGGCAGGTGGCTATGTTGACTGTCAGAGTGAAGAAATTCATTCAGAAGACAGGAAGGAACTTGGATTTCAAAGAAAAATGACATGTTTCTCTTGATAAGTCAAAAATTGAGTGCTACAACTGTCATAGAAAAGGGCACTTTGCTAGGGAATGCAGATCTGGAAGGAATCAAGGGAGAAGATCTTATGGTGACAATGGCAGGAGCAATGCACCAACAAATGAATCTTCATCACAGGCACTGGTGGCTCAAGATGGTCTAGGAGGCTATGACTGGAGTAATGATTTTGAAGTATAACCAATCAACTATGCTTTAATGGCAATCTCTTCTTCAAGCTCATCAAGTTCTTCTAACAATGAGGTACAAAAATGTTCTAAACAATGTCTTGAATCTTTTAAAACTCTTCAAAAGAATTATGATAGTGAAAGAGAAAAACATAACAGAGCAAGACTAGAAATTCAGGGTTATGAGTTAGCCTTAGAGTCACTAGAATCTAGGATACTTGTACATGAAAAGAATGAACTGGCTTGGGGTGAAAAATATGAGTTTCAAAACTATGAGCTTAAATGCAGAGAAATAAAAATTAACAACCTTAACCTGGAATTAGAGAAAGTTGTTAAGGAAAGAGATGAGTTGAAATTAAAGATAGAAAAATAGGAAGAATCGTCCAAGAATCTTGATGAATTACTCAACAGTCAAATGAGTGCTAGAGATAAAACTGGTTTAGGATATGGCACACAATTGAATGAAATGAGTAACAATTCTGAAACTGATAGTGAGATTAGTTTGAGTGTTTTTGATGTCAGATCAAGTGATGAAGAGAACACACCAGCAAATGATAGGTTCTCTAAAGCAGATAGGTTTCATGTTGTTCCCCCTCCTATAACAGGGAACTTCCTAACCCCAAGAGCTGACATATCATTTGCAGGTTTAGATGAATATGCCATTAGGAAGAAAATAATTGAGTCAAAAACAACTGATCTTAATACTAAAACAAGTGAGACTGTAGGTAAAACAAATGAAGCAAATACTCAAAAACCTAAGACAGTCTATGAATCAGTTAACAGAGATAAAGTTATCATTGAGGATTGGAACTCAGATGATGAGGATGATGTGTCTGAAGTGCAAACAGTTAGTCCTGTTAAGACTAATGAGACTCAAACAGTTAAAACTAGAGTTGATAAAATTGGTCAAACTTCTCAGAAACAAGGAATTGGATTTAAGAAAATAAAAGCTTGCTTTGTCTGTAAAAGTACTGACCATTTGATCAAAGATTGTAATTTTCATGACAAACAGAGTCAAGAACCTAAGCTGAAAACTATGGTCAATATTGGTCCAAGGGTGGACAAACCAGTATGGGATAATACTAAAAGGGTTAATCATCAAAAAAATTCAAAATACCCTCATTTAAGAAAGACTTTTGTCCCATCAGGAGTACTAACAAGAACAGGTTTGATTACTCCTGTTAAGCAAAATGAGAAAAGAGCAGTTCACACAGTTAGTACTGCTAGGCCAGTTAGTACTGCTAGGCCTGTTAGTACTGTTAGACCATTTGCCCCAAAAATAGCACAAACTGGTGGTGCTATTAGACCAATTTACCCAAGAATGGACAATGTAAGACCAAGAGGCTCATATTCACCTATCAAGAGGTCTTACTACACAAAACCAGCTTTTAGACCCAAAGACTTAAAACAAGATGTTAAAACTTTTGGGGTTCAAAATATGACTACTGCTGGGACAAGAGCAGTAGTTAATACTGGTAAGGGTAAGATGGATACTGACCTTAAAAAGTCAAGGTGGGTTTGGAGGCCTAAGGGAAATTACTTGGATCATGTGTCCAAAGACAGTGGATCATTCATGCTCAAGAAGGTTGAGTATGTTGACCCAAAAGGGATTTCCAAGTCTGTAATGGCTTGGGTCCCTAAGAGATACTAATTCTCTTACTTTTTGTGCAGGGCAATCCAGAGATCTTGTTACAGGATCATGCAGTGGTGGATAGTGGTTGCTCTAGCCATATGACTGGCAACAAAGCTTATCTTTCAGACTATGAAGATTACAATGGAGGCTTTGTGGCTTTTGGAAGTGATCCCAAAGGAGGTAAAATAACGGGTAAAGGTAAAATCAGAACTGCTAATTTAGACTTTGATGATGTTTATTTTGTAGATGAACTTAAGTTTAATCTTTTCTCTGTCTCACAAATGTGTGACAAGAAAAATAGTGTCCTTTTTACTGATATTGAATGCCTTATCATGTCCCCAGCTTTAAGCTTCTTGATGAAAGTCAGAGTGTGACTTAGAGGTTCCTAACAGAATGATGTATACAATTTAGATTTAAAGAACATTATTTCCTTCTGAGAGTAAGCTTGCTTATATGCAAATGCAACAAAGATGATCAAATTATGGCACAGGAATTAGGTCATGTGAATTTCACCAAAATATAACAAAACTTGTTAAGGAAACCTAGTTAGAGTGTCTACCTTCCCAAATTTTTTGTAAATGACCACTACTTTGTGTCCTGCAAAAAAGGGTAATGCAACATAAGGCCTCCTTGTAAGAGAGCCAAGATAGAAAATAACCATAAGAAAGCCCTTAGAATAACTTACATATGACTTAATTGGACCCTTCTTAGGTAGACAGAATTATAGTAAAAAGTACTGTTATGGTATTGTGACCCTGAAGAATTTTAGCAGATTTATTAAGGTAATTTTCCTTACTACTAAGGATGAAACAACTGAAATCCTATGTCAATTATCATATGCATAGAAAACCAATTAAACCCCAAAAGTTAAAATCATTAAGATTGGATCATGTGACAGAGTTTAAGAACTATTTATGAATGACTTGCTGTTGCTAAGAAATGTGCGTAAACATGGAGTTTAGTGTAGCTAGAACTTCACAGAATGGTGTTGCAGAAAGTAAAAATAGGACCCTCATTAAGGCTGCTAGAACTATGCTAATAGACTCACTTTTACCCATCCCATTTTGGGCAGAAGCAGTAAATACTGCTTGCTATGTATTGAATAGGGTATTAGTGACCAAATCTCAAAATAAAACACCTTATGAACTGTAATTAGGTAAACCACCTAGTATAAGATTTATATGAACCTTTTGGGTGGACCCCTTATCCATTTTGAACGACCTTAGATCCCTGGGTGCAAATTTGCTGGGAAATCAGATGAAGGACAATTTTCCTTATATACTCTGCCTTCTATGTAAAATCCTTTAAGTATACAACAAAATGAACCAAAAGAGTGGAAGATAACTGATGCATAATGAGTTTCCTTGAAGATCAACCTAATATGGCAGGAATTGTACCTGATTGGATGTTTGATCTTGATTTTCTAACCAATACAATGAACTATATCCCTGTTAGAATATAAAATCACGTTAATATGGATGCAGGTACACAAGAATCTTATGTTGATGGTTCATTAGGAAAAGTTAAAGAACCTACTCGGAATTATATACTACATCCAATACATCCTCATGGGCCAAGGATTCCAGTAGAAGAAGTTGTTCAAGCTGCACAAGAAAAACCTTCTGAAAATGCTCCTAAAGACTATGATGTACAGGATTTAGAAGATGTTGCTGAAAAGGAAGAACAACATAAGTTGACAGAAGTAGAACAAGCCTTGAAAGATGATCTTTGAAAGTTGGTATTAATTATCAAGAAGAAGCGGCTGCTAAAGCTATGGATTGATGCTACAAGACAATGCTTTTGTAAGAATGAAAAGAGGAACAGTTGCATCTCAAAAGAGGGCTGCTCAGCTAAAACCAAGTATTAAACACTTAATACTAGTAAGGAGCCATCTGTTAGTTACTTGCTCACACATACCAAAAGTATGTTATGTGCTAGCTATCTCCCCAGGTGGCAAATGGCTGGTGAATCATCTTTTGTCTATCTTGGAGGACAAATACCTATTGATGCATCTACTCTCCCCAATGCTGATTTACCCACTGATCCTAATATGCCTGATTTAGAAGATGATTCTGATGTATTTCCAAATGAGGGCATGTTCAGTGGAGCTTATGATGATGAAGATGTGGGTGCAGATGCTGATTTCAACAATATGGATAACACCATTGATGTCAGTCCTATTCCCACACACAGAATTCATAAGGATCATCCAAAAGGTCAAATTCTAGGAGATCCTAAATCAACAGTTCAAACAAGAGGGAAGATTCAAAAGGCTTCTTCAGCACAACAAGCATTGGTAAGTTACATCTACAAACAGAACATAACAAATCATAAAGACCATCAGAACTGTTTGTTAGCATGTTTTCTCTCCCAAGAAGAACCCAAGAACATATCACAAGCCTTACAGGATGAAAGCTGGGTAGAAGCAATGCAAGAGGAATTGCTGCAGTTCTCACATTACAGAGAATTGGGTGACTTTGTTGATTCTGGCCATCTAGGAAAAAGGCAATGGCATAAGTAGGTTCTACAGGAAATAAGATGTATAAAAGAATATTGTTGTGAAAAATAAAGCAAGACATGTAGCATAAGGGTTTAGAAATAAGAGGAAGGCATAGATAATGATTAGGTTTTTGCACATGTAGCAAGTTAGAAGAAATCAGGTTAATATAGAGCCTTTGCAACATATATGGGATTTCTTGTTCTACAAAAATGATGTTTAAAGAGTGCAATTCTTATGGCACTATTGAGAGGAGGTATATGTTCAACAACCTCCAGGCTTTGTTGATCTTGCTCATCCAAACAAAGTTAAATAAAAGTGATCCAAGAGCTCTTTATGGGTCTAACAAACAAGCTCTAGGAGCTTGGTATGAGACACTTTCTACTTCTTGCTAGAAAATGGTTTTAGTGAGAGGTACCGATAGATAAAACATTGTTTATCAAGAAGAACAATAAGTGACATTATGATTATGTCCAAGTGTATGTTAATGGCATCATTTTGTGGTTCTGCTGACAACGCAATCTATGTGTACCGATGAATTCTAATAATCCTACCACTAATTATAAAAAAAAACCTAAAATAATAAGATGGTAAAATTACCAAATTACCCTTGAGGACAAAGGTAAAAAGGAAAATCTTCACAAATATATATAATATAATACGTATATTAACCGGGAGTATGATTCCTGGGTCGTTTCCCCAACGATTTATGAAATTAAAACCACGTTCTTGTTTGGACAATGATTTGAATTGAAGACAAAGATTGAATTTGATTCCTTAAACTACTAATTAAAAACAAACTAAAGAAAAACCAACAAAAGTCAATTAAGTGCCCAAAAACAATTAACGGAGAACAAATAAATACGCGACAAATAAGCAACTATTGTCAAGATTAGAAACGCCTATGGGTAAAAAATTTCTAAAAACCTAAAATTAAGAACAAAAGAAATTTTAAGAAAAAGAAAATTATTTTTTTTGGCTAACTTTTGATTAAATTATGGAATTAAAAACTAAATTAATCTATTTAAATCCTAGAAAATAGCAAATTAAATCCTAAAAATTCTAAAAAATGATTTTTAACTTAGAAAAATCTAAAATATTATAAAAAACGTCAGAAAACATTTAATATCTACTTTTTATAATAAAAGTCTAATTTTAAGACTAAATTTAAAAGCATAAAAAATGAAATTAAAAAAATCAAAAAAGGGTAAAAGATTTTAATAAAGGTAAACCAGAAAAGTAATTATCTAAATCTAAAAAAACTTTTATTTTGTATTTATAAAAATTATTTTTTCTATTTTATATGATTTTTGAAATATTATATAACAAAAATATTAAAAATTAACAAATGATCATAGGGAAAAAATTACCAAAAAATCAGGAAAGATGTCCTTAAAATCTAATAGGAACACAAAAATTACCAGCAAGGTTGAACATTAAACAAAATAAGCCCTAAAAAATCTCGGATAAGCCTACGAATTAAAAAAGTGAAACGGAAAAGAAAAAAGGTGAAAAAGGTTTATATTGGTGTACAAATGTTGACAACGGTGGATAGCTATTGTAGTCCAATGGTAAGGCCATGGGTTTTGTGAGGGAGAGGTCATGGGTTCGATTACCCCAGTCACATGTTTTTTTTTTCCAAATATTATTATTATAAATTTGAAAAGCAATAAAGAAAAGTTGCAAATAAAGCTGATAACAAACTCTTTTAATGAAAACACTTATAACTGAAAAGCCCTAAATAAGCTGAGAAAAAGCTTAAAACTAAACAAAAACTCTAACTAATTTCTTTTTTACTTTTAGCAATTTTTTAAAAACTCAAAAGTTACAATAAGCTAAGACTGATGAACTTAATGTTATTTTTTATCCTAAGCCTAACCTATCAGGCTAACAATAACAGAAATGAGCCAAAAAGATAAGCCATAAGTTGAGAAATCTCAATAAGCACTTTTGGAAAACTACTCAACCAAATATGACCTCCCGTACTAACTACTGATGAGCTTAATTATAAATCACTTAAAATATAAGAACCTTAAAACAACGAGACTTGATTTTTAATGAAACTATTGGCATAAATGCATATAAAAATTGCTTTTTATGAAAGAGTTAATTTGACTACAAGAGCTTATAGAAAAAGCACTATAAAAAAGACATTTTGCTATAGTAGCTGCTGAAATATGGATGAATAAAAGCAAAGAAAATTTGATTATTTTAAGAACTAACAACAGATAACACTGATAATCTAGATTTTAGAAACCTAATTGCAAACTTATAAATATGAGATAAAAGCAATTAAATGCTAAAATCTAAAAAGAGCTTAAACCTATTATATCCTACTAAAAATCATGCTATAAAATGGGCAGTTATAGTGTTTTTACCCTATTTGAGGCCGTTACACCAATGAGACATAAAATCAAAACATCAAAAAATTAGGCCTAATGAAACTGACTCAACACTTACTTTGACACTAAACTAAGACATATAAAAGTAATAATAAAACTAAACTCCTATTAATCACTAAAAGCTATAATACAGATGACAAACTCACAGATATAAAGCTAACTAGAAACTTATGAAAACTTTACTAGACCTAATAAAACTTACTAATCTGCCACTATAAACCTCTTTGAATGAGTCAAAACCAAATCAAAGGAACAAAAAAGGGGTTCAAGCAGTATCAAACTCATGTTAGTAGCAGCTAGTCCCAAACACCTCTTAAAGTTCTAAGAATCCATTTAAAGCTTATGAAATCTGATATAATGATTACAAACTCATAAACCAGACGAAAACACCTTAACACAACCTTTATATTACAGCAAATAAGAAATAAGCAGATAACCATAATCAACAACAAATGATTATGCTAACTATGTTTTTTTTGTTTTTTAGATATAAGGACAAATTAAATAAAACTAAGTTCTAAAAATCTATAGCTATAACACCAATATGAAACATGATCAATAAGCTTAATAAAACAGTTAAAAACCACAAATAAGCTAGTTAATAAGCAAAAGCTAAACTAGAAGATTAAGACAGAAATATGAAATAGGAGACTTACAAGCTACCTTAGCTAAACAAAGGCTATAAAAGGCTCAATTAAGCTATCTACAAGCTTTGGCTTAAATAAGCCAGTAAAAGTCCATATGAGCTCTTCCAAAGTAAGCTCATCTTCCAAAAGCTCAAAAATCCAAATAGCCCAGGTATTTAATCTATCTATTAAGAGTTATATAGTATATATATGACGAATAGAGCTCAACATGCGCTAGAGACTCAAAGAGCTTGTATGAGCTTATAGTTAGCTTATGAAATAGTAGCATAAACATTTGAAAGAAATAAGAGCTTATTAGTGAAAATAGTTTATGAGAACTAAATTAATATTTTATTAATGCATAAAACTGATTACAATACTTAATAAAAGGATATTACAAGAGCTTAAAAAATTACATTTTATCTAAAAATTACAAAAGCTTTTAACTAAAAAATTGCAGGAAAAAATAATAATTCATCATGAGTGAGAGTGAGGAGGTCCTTTTATAGCTGCCAGGAGAATCTTCTAGGTGTCAAGTCCTTCACACGCTCCCTTTAATCCTGTCCTTTCTTTTTTCATTCAATCATTGGATACCCTATAGCCACCGTTGGATCAATTTTTAGCTGCACAAAACAACCGGATTGCCAGCCGTAGCAATCCGTGATTGGACATGTGTGCTACTTTTGTGAGTCGTAATAGTGTAAAATCTATCTCTCCTTGTGCTTTCTTGTCAGACCACGTGTCCAACTCATAAGGGGATTTGACCAATGAGAGCCCTTGGTGAACATTTTAACACTGCCACATCATTCCATATCCTTAATTGCTGAGCCATGTAACTAATTATGATTTACCTCGTCTTTTGAGCACTAGGTAAAAATTGAGAAGGAGATGAATCTTAAAATGGTCTTGCCCACCATTTTTAACTGAAAGGGTAAAAAGGTTTGAACGGGGAGACAAGGGTATGGCTTGGGCAAAAACAAGTGTTATTTTGGGCCAGGGTTTATTTAAAGGGTTTTTGGGCTTTTGTTGGGTTTTTTTTGGTAACCGGTTCTAAGGGTATTAGGGCTAAGGGATAATTTTGTTGGTAAAATAAGGAATATTATCCCAATTATTTTAGGGACTAGTTATGGCACTTTGGTTATAATTATGAGGGACTGTTTTGGTATTTTATGGGATTTTGTTGACCAATGTTTTGACTGAAGGTTTGACTTGAGTTGGACCACTTCTAACTTTTGATAACATTCTCCCGGCTCTTTGTGTGCTCTTCTATTCCCGTGTCCGTGTTTGTCTGGTTTTTGACGCGTTATCTTGTGATTTTTGCTTTATCCGTACCTACACAATCACAAAGACAAAACAAGCAATATACAAGCATTTATGCACAATTTTTGTATTAATGGACATTTTTTGGTATAAAAGAACGGATATGTGTTTTCATACATATAAAAATTCCCCAAACTAAACGATTGCGTGTCCTCACGCAATATTACATGCTCTATAACCAAATACCTCGAAACCTCCCCAAACTAATCCTTTAAGAAGTAGTAAAGTCTTTTGTGGGGAGAGTTAAGAGATCACAAGTTATAAAACACCCCGTTTTCCCATTTTCCAAAGATTTTCCATTTTTATGATTTTTCTTATTAACTTCCTAACTACAACTTATTCATGTGTGACATAATGTATTGCTTTCATTATTCTTTTGATAACTTTTAGGATCACGGAACAAAAAGAACTTAAAGTGTCCAAATGGATAAATTCATCGTCTTCGATTTTCACCTCTCCAAGCCAAGCTTACAAACAAGATCATTGTAATTACAAAGTTATGATGCTAACACTACTTATAAGAGCTAATTGCTACATATACTTTTCCTCCCTATTTCCCTAATTTTGTATCTCAAGATTTTAATTAAGTAATATACCCGAAGGCTCTTTAAGACTTTTATTTCGATACTTATTAATTCCGAAAGTAAAGCGTAAAGGTAAAGTCGCAATAATTAGTTCCTAGCCATTTTCAAAAGAAAACAATGTCATCGAGATTAAGTCTACATCAAGGCGACCAAAATTTGGCTTTAGTTTCAGTTACAATAAGCAAGTAACCAATCAAGTCATATAACCCGAAGGCCTTTAAGACATAAATGGACCGATCTTATTTGCACCATATACCTTAAGGTTCTTTAAGGTACAAACAAGATAACTTTAATCATTCCATATACCCTTAGGCTCTTTAAGGAACGACTAAAGCAAAAATTAAGCAACAATATCCATTCCATATACCCTAAGGCTCTTTAAGGAATGGATAAGGCTTTAATTTCACTTATTAGATTCTACTTATCCCATATACCCTAAGGCTCTTTAAGGAATAAGCAAAATATTTATTATTGTGATACATATAGTATGCCAAATTAAGTATTCCTGATGTATACTCTCTCTAAATCACAAAGAAACTAAAGAAAACTTCTGAGAACTAATTATTAACCAAAAAACCGCACAACTCTATTTATTAAACAATTATTATTATGGTGAAACAATCTAATGGGAGAAAAAGCCACAATTTAACACTCATAAGCCTTAAAGAAATCCAACTATTCTATGTTTAGCATCAAAACTCATAACTACTCTATCATCTCTTGTTCTTCACAATTTAAAATTTCTAATAAAGAAACTCGTGAATACTTAGCCTATGAATTAAGATCGGCACTTTAATAAGTCACATTGACCGGCAACAACCTTAATTCAAATAAATCGAACTTCGCATATTTAAAATCAATTATGGGAACTTGAAAAGTCTTGACTTTTATAAGCTAGACTCGCATTTTAGAGCTCCTTGTATAAAAGATTAGCAAATTTCAATCTATAAAGTTAAGGAGAAAGCTAAGATTAAAAATCGGTCGGATCAAAATTTACTTTTGTTCTCACCAACGGAAAGCCTACATTCGTGTCTAAACACTTATTTTTTACCAACTACTTTATATATTTTTTTTTTCATCATTTTTTTTACATAAAACTTAAAAAATTTAAATTTTTTGCTATTTTTGCGGGAAAAAAGGGGTACGTGAGAACAACGGTCAAGAGTAGGTAAGATCATATCGAATATATACTACCCCATACTAAAATCAAACATTGTCCTCAATGTTTCCTAGCCTAAGACTTAAAAACCCCATACAAGAACTCAAAAAGGTCGAATGCATAACTCAAACATGAAGAAAGTATCACAAATATCTTAAGCCATTTATTAAGTGTGCTACAAGATAAATGTTAGTCGATAATAATCTTAAGGATATCGGATTTCCCCAAACTAATGGCAAGCAAAGGCTGGGGAGCTCGAGTGAACCGGGATAAAACACCGAACACTAGAGTCTTCAGAAAATTTGGGTTTATCCTGCAAACAATCATAAGTACAAACAACAAACACAAAGATCGGAAGAGTACAAGCCTCCTCACAACACATTAGAAAATAGAAAATGGATAAGCATGAGGTGCCTCCCACGAAGCGCCTTGTTTTTGGTAACCGAGTCACATAGCTTGACCCGATCTCCGAATTCATTCATCTAGGGAAAGAAAATGGAAACGAAAATCTCAATCGGGCTTTCATTAATGTTTGGACAAACATTAAAGCATATGAGAGTTCCATCCTGATGAGATGCCACCGGCTCTAAGTGGAGATGCCGGGGTCAAAAATGGTGTCCTCATTTTTGGTGGAGGGGAAGGAAGAGGTAGAAGCGCTCAGTGTATGTGAGAAACGGTAGAAACGTCCGAATGACAAATGTGAAGCTGAATCATCATCTTTAACATCCAATCTCATATCCCCCCTGGGTCCAAAACAGTCAAAACATTCATCTTCATTATCAAAATTGTTCATCACGGGTGCATCGGATTCAACAATTAAGCTAATCTCATCATCTGGTGGTTCTGGAAGAGGACGAGGAAATGATGGATCAAAATGAAATGATTCAAACTTGGGAAGTTCCAAAAGAGGATCATTTGAATTATCAGAAATAACAATGCTAATCAACCCTCCCTGATCGGACTCAACCTCAAAAAGAAACGAATCATACTTGAGAGGAGAGTTATTAGCATGGGTAGTGGTACTGCCACTTCTCGTCTCTTTCGTATGATCGCTAAAAGTCTCAAATTCAGGTAAAGAGTTATCCAAATGAGAAAAAGAAGTATCAGACTCCTCAAAGAACGAATCACTATCCACAATGGGAATAGGAGATAAAAAGGGATACTTGAGCACACGATCAGGAGTGGGGTTATCTTTCAAAGATTCGATATTAGTAACAAGGCGACTAATTTTCAACAATTTCTCACGAAGAATAACGTCTTGGATTTGAAAAATATCTTTTAAGTCAAACTCTTTCTCTTCTTGATCTTCATTCACCTCTTCTAAGCTAACGATCTCCAAATTGAGAGGTGATGCTTCAATGTACTCGATGTTCTCATAAGAATCGTCATCACTTGAAGTACCATCATTGTTAGAATCGGATAAAATCTCAGAATGATTGCTCAAAGCATCAAAACTGGAAGGATCTTCACAAACGGGCACATCACACGTATCTTTGAAAATACCCTTGAACTCACTTGGGATTGGAACAAGGTTCTCAACACTAGACTTTATTACCCCGTCCGATTCTGTTGCCGGAATAGTGTCAAGATGCTCATCCTCCATTATTAGAGAGTTATCGGGCTCCTCGGTTGATAAAATAGGTGTGATTGCAATGGTATAGTCCTCGTCATCATCATATCAAATGGGAATCTTCCAATATCGAACTTTAGCCGCTTGCTCTTCCGCAATTCGCTTTTCTTCTTCCTTCTTTTGCATAATTTGACCAACCATATCACATATGGATGTCATTTGCTCCATAAGCTTATTTTGAGAATTGAGAAACTCATTTTGAGCATTGAAGATTGGATGATTGATGGTATATTGCGGGGGTTGAAATTGGTCAAAACCAAAAGAATTAGGACAATAATCTTCATTCATTGGTTGACATTGAAAAGTTTCATGAGGACCCCCGCAATTTTCACAACAAAAATATTATTGTTGAAAATCATGAAAATTTTGTGGAAAATAATTATCATTAAAGTTTTGATTGTAACACGGCTCTTATTCATAGACAAGCGGAAACTGTGGTGGACAATCATAACCATAATGAGCATTATTTCCACATAACTCACACAAGTAAGTCTCAAACTGAAGTTGTGGAGGGTAGGTGAAAATACTTGGAGAATCATTGAAAGAATTAGGTTTGGAATCATAAGTGAATGAATTCTCATCTTCATAATTGCATGTCGGATGAACACTTGGCAAAGTCTGTGGGAGCTCATTAATGGTTTGATTGCATTGTTCTGGATTAGAGATAATCGGAACTTTTGGTGGACAATTATAACCAATATGAGCACCGTTCCCACAAGACTTGCAAGTACATCGTTGACAAAAGATACCGTCTAACAAATCACCACACTTGTAACAACAATTGTGGTTAATTTGTAGAGGATTTTGCGAAGAATTTTCACCGGGGTCTTGATTGAAGACGAATGGCTCTTGAGGTGCACTAACAACATTAGTGTTGTTTTTGGATGACTTGGAGGTGTTTAGAATTTCGTTTTTATCATGAATTGTATACCAACCTTCATTCAGACACTTTCGCACAAAAACACAATGTCGACAATATAAACCATCAACCGGGTTTCCACAAGTTGCACAATTCTGAGGAAGTTTAAGAACAAGAATTTTGTCTTCAAGACCTCCTTTTGAATAACAAAAATCCGCAGTGTACAAAGCTCCACAAGTCATGCATTCCTTAATCGAGAAGAGGGGGTTCAAACGATGATCGAGTGACGCCATAAGAATTAAACAATTTAGAGGGTTTAAAAAAAAGAATTAAATGGATAAGAAGAAAAAGAAGATTTTTTTTTTGGTTTTTTATCTTATTTTAACGGACAATGAGATATACAACTTGAACCAAATAATCAAACTTACTTCACGGTAGCTCTTAAAAATTTTACTTTTTAAAGTGAGCCGTATCTCGTAAGTGACACAAATGGTAAGTTTTTTAAATCTTAAATTCAAGTTGGGAACTTATTATGAATAATACCTCAATTGAAGGTATTATTTTGTTGGTGTTCTTTTACCAACTTGTAACTTATTAAATTGAAAGAGAAAATATTTTTGTATTTTTTTGTGTTTAATCTTTCTATTTATACTAAAAAGAAAAGAAAAATATTTTTTACTTTTTATTTTTTTAT